>CM076080.1:5312500-5412500 GCA_038088235.1 Zacco platypus
AAACTGTCCAGTGTGCAGGACAAAAGTAAAATTGTTTTGAAGCCCTCTGGCTTGGGCTGTAATGATCATGCTCATAAACTCTTGGACTGAGCGCTTTCATCAGCAAGGATCTCAACTAGAGCCGACTGTTTCTCTGCCTGGGATTTACAGGTCTGCTCGGACACAGGAGGGGTCACAAATATATCAGAGAGAAAGATGTGGAAATACATTCTCAGCTTTAACCGATTTAATTTGGAGACCTTCATTATCCAGTGTAGTTCATGCGACACCGCTGAGTAAATTTCCCCTCAGGGATCAATAAAGTATTTCTAACTGTTACGGCCGAAAACTGGACCTGTTGTCAAACCAACACATTAATCTCCAGACAGAGTCGGAGAGGACAGAGCATTGCACATGGATTGAGTTAGCCATGTACTTCGATTTGAATGCAGAATATAAAAGATGGAAGGCTGACAAACCAAATATGTGCACAATATGACTTATTGATAGAGCTTAGAAAGCTGAACTACATGCTACACAGAATTAGTTACAGTCAAGATACTGTTTGAAAAAGTAGATCGATACACTAGATACTCACAGGAAGGAAACAACTTTTTGTTGTTTTGTTCCTGTTTCACAACATTTTATTTCTCACTTTGCAATGTATGATCACACACGCTCACACACACACACACACACACACACACACACACACACACACACACACACACATATATACATACATACACAAACACACATACATATATATATAACATTTAAAAACTACAAACTGCAATATTTGTAATTATACATATATTCAGCAATATTAAAACAATACTGGGACATTGAGTTGAAATATGAAATATATAATTCATTTTATATGTATATATATATATATATATATATATATATATATAGATATATATATATGGTAACACTTTACAATAAGGTTCATTAGTTAACAACATTAGTTAACTTGAACTAATAATGAACTGCACTTATACAACATTTTTTAATCTTTGTCATTGTTAATTTCAACAAACATACATTATTAAAATCTTGTTAACATTAGTTAATGCACTGTGAACTAACATGAACAAACAATGAACAACTGTGTTTTCATTAACTAACGTTAACGAAGATTAGTAAAAACAGTAACTAATGTATTGCTCATGATTAGTTCATGTTAGTTAATACATTAACTAATGTTTAACTACTGAACCTTATTGTAAAGTGTTACCATATATATATATATATATATACATAAAAAAAATTTAACTCAAAATGCTGTATTGTTTTAATAATGCTGAACATGTGGTAAGCTTAATAACACACACGTAGATAGATTTAATTTATGTATTCATATTTTTAAAATGTGTATTTAATTAAAAAAACAACATGCTGCAGATGGACGTTACTGTCCTGTAAACAGTAATGAGTGAGTACTGGAATTGGTGATTGTGACGAGCAGGGCGGGCGAGAGCCATGAGGGAACGGCACGAGGCCGGTGACACGAGTGATGATGAGTGTCAGCTGCGCGCTGCACTGGTCTCGTATCTCTCATGGAGGAGCTCCGGAAACATAAAAGAGGAGCGACGACAGTGAAGGGCGAGAGAGGACCAGGCCTGGATTTTATGTTGTGTTTTATTTTGTTTGTTTGCATTTTACTTTCGTTTTGTTGTTTGTTTGTTTATTTATTTTATAATTAAAGTTAAGTTGAATGTTCGCCTGTTCCCGCCTCCTTCTTCCCATTCTTACAAACTGTGTTACAGTGAAATGTTAAACCAGTTTAAATGAACCATCCAAATAAAGGATTCTAAAACGAGTCTAAATATCAGTGACACTTAAGAGATAAAGACTTTCTAGGAGAGTGTTGGATAAAAATGACAAAAGAAAAAAAGAAAGAAAAAAAAATCCTCTTACTAACACAGTCACTTTTTTCCCTGATATTTTTGCCACTTTTTATATCGACTGTAGGGCAATGTTGAGAAAAAGAAGGGAAAATGGGATGGGGAAATTATGCAACCGTGTCTTGAATTCCCATTTCCCACTAGAGCTCCACGACTTGACATGTCAAATGCACGCACCAGGCGCTAGACCCCCAACCTTGTCACTTTCAGAGAGGCACATGAGGTTTAAAACATAAAAGAGGAAAAGAAAAAGCAGTATCAAAACAAAGGTATTCCATCATCCATCACCGTAGCAATAATGGAACTCTCCAGGATCCCAACATCCATTTCCCATTTATGACAAGCCTTTAAATAGCCCTGTATGTGCGGCTGGGTATATTTTGGTTCCACAGCGCATGTGTGTGCGGGTTAAGAGTGTTCTTGAGCTGAATAATTCAGTGGTGAGATGAGAGTAAACAGGGTTAGCAATAATTACCCCTCAACTAAAGTTCACCAAAACACTGATCTCTGGCTCTTAACTTCTCTCCATTATAGCTGTTCTAAAGGTTTATGGCCTAGAAATTGAGTTTGAATAAGATTTCTTGCTGTTAAAGAGAGAACTTTGGAAATGGAGAATTCCAAAGGATGGAATCGACTACTCTATATTAGCCCTTTTCAGTTCAATGTAGCTAGTCCACCTCTCATTTCCTCGGTAATATGGGAATTCGGAATAATTTCTGGCTCTTTTGGACAGTTCGTTTCAATGACGAACAATTGCAGCCATTCATTTACATTGTTGCATATGTATTTCTAACACCTCAATGTCATGTCATGCTCAAAAATTCATATATTTATATATATATATTTATATATATCATATATCTTTTATATGCATATTTTGTGAACACATATTGCTGATTATTACTTTTCATTCAATAACCATATACAAGTGAATTTTACATAATAGGTCCCCTTTAAAGAGTGATAGAGGTGACACCCCTAAAGTCATCCCGATGCAGGATGGCCACGCCCCATTACATTAAGAACCAATGAAATTCTCATTTCATTCATCTATCATCAAATACATGGATTTACTAGGTCAACCACTTCACGTGACGCAAATATTTTTTGACAGACCTCCTATCCTTGAACATGACTTGCCTGGAAGCCCCCCATCATGAGCTCTAGAAACACTGGAGAAATGTGTCACACTTGGTTTGTCATGTTATAGTAGCTTAAAATATTGAGACAGGGGCTGGTTTAGTGCTTAATGTGTTGTGTTAATGACCATGAGTAACAGAGAGAGAGAGAGTTTTACCCAACAACCCAATGCCTACTGCTGTTAGAACATTACGGTACTCATAAACAACCATTCATCATATTGGCCTCCAACCGAGAGAAACAGAGAGACAGGAGTGTCCAAATAAGACCGACCGGAGATGCCTGTTTCTGTTTAAAAGATAAAAATACTTGTACTTAATATTTTTCACTTGGATCCCTAACACACACCTCCAAAGAGGAAAAAAACAAAAATCTCTCCAGAAGGTCATCAGCTGCAACCTCTGAAGCTTAATAAGGCAGTTGTCAGGGTTACAGAGACCCTGTGTGCTTTTGAGCAAATCCAAGGATGTTCACCTCAATTAGAGCAACCAAAAGTTCTGTACGATAGAGAGGAATTGCAAAACATCTTCGAACAGTAAGACGCTGAGCCAAGGTCTTCTGTAAGAGATTCAATAATAGCAGAAAGCTCCTGTTCCTCCAACAGCCTTCAAACATGATGCAAATAGGTAAAATACAATAAGTAAATGTTCCATTGATTGACTTAAGAGGTAAATAAACACTTTCTCTTTTTTCTGAAAGCAAAAATACCCTTGGCTCACATGTAATCTGTTCAACTTTTCATATTTTGTCTGCACTGATTGTGTGGGAAATTTTGCAGAAAGGATGAAAAAATATTATCATGAAACTAAAAGTGCCAATTTTTGGGGGGTTGTGTTGGTTAAAATTCTGCAAAAATCCGCTGAACGGGTTCTAGCACAAATGAAACCTGATTTCTTTGTGCAAAGTTTAATATACAAAGACTGAAAAACATTTCTGAAAACTCAACACCAACAGAATGAGACCCTCCATGGTGATAGAGTGGTTCTTTTGTGTAGAAAGAGTTGCTTTCAATAGCTAAGGTCAAATATGCAGAAAAGTTTAAATAAATTGGCCTCTAAAGCTCACACTTATTCCAGCGAGCATAAAGAAATGAAAGAAAGGCCTGAAATAAAAGCTTGTCTGGGTTAAGTTTGAGAGTCTGACAGCTACACATACTACACAAGACTTCAACTACAAAAACGCCTATGAAGTTCTGGGGCCAGATTCACGAAATTTAAGAATAAAATTCTCCTTAACTGTTATTTTCTTGTTGTTTTCTTAAGAAAAAAAAGAGTTAAGAATATTTTATATTCCCAAAAACACTTAAGCATGTTTATTAAAAGATTCTTCTAAAAAACATTGGTATTCGAAGTCTTGAAAATAATCTTCTGAAATGTAAATATATAAATAACTGAGAATAAAATTCTCAATAAAATTATTAACTGTTGATTTTTGTCTTGTTTTCTTCAGAATATGTTGTATTCCTAAAAATACTTCCTAACCCTGTGCTGCTTGCATTTCAATGAAATGAGTGTACTATATTTTAGTTTGGTAAAGATTTTATTTAATTTTTGTTGTATTGTTAGGAGATTTTAGACCTGAAAATGAAATTTTCATCTGTAATAAATATTGAATGCTTTTGTGCACAGGCTTAACTCTTTTTAAATAACACACTTGGGAGATTACTGAAAATTTAAAAAGTAAAAATAACAAAAAGTATATTATTATGAAAAACGCAGAAAAAATACTATTTTTTATTTTATATGAAATACATATTTTTCAAAACATGTTTTATTCTAAAACTAGAGTTAGTTAGTGAATCAGAGTTATAAATCCAAATATGTTGTGTTCCATATTTGAGGTTGATATATCAAAAAATGACCTTTCAGAACCAAACGTTTCCACTAGATGAAATTCACTTCCCATTAGTTTCCAATGCGGCCATTTTGGACCATGAACTGTACAAGTGGGGGAATTAATTTCAGGACCATTTAATTGAATAAAGTCCATGATTTTGTGTGTGTGTGTGTTTGTGTGTTTGTGTGTGTTCACATAGCAAGTTTCATACCGATAAAGTTAAACATTCTAAAAAAAAAAAAAAAGAAAGAAACCAAAATTTTAAATTTTTCGGTCAAACATGATTTTTAAATTTAAATCTTTTTTAAGATTTAAGATTGTTTTACAAAACTTAAGAAGTATGCTTACACACATATCAGCAACGTTCTATTGCTTACATGTTTAACAGTGAAAACATGCATTTCTTGAAAAACCCATCATTGAGGAAAGAGTGTCAGAGGGTTTGAGTAGCATAAAAGCAAGACTTGCCCACCTCTAAACGCCACGAACAAACAACACAAATGGCTGTTGATCACATTACATAACATTACACGGTCTCTCCCAGTTTTAATCACCAAATCCTGGCCAGGACAAACAGCAAAGTAGAACAGACTTTATTCTGGCAGTCAAAAGTTTGGTTCAGTGCGACTAGACACTAAGCGATCTCAGCCTTTGGAAAAACTTGTCTTGTTTTTAGGACATGGCGCGCCTTAAATCACCTCCTTGAAATGGCCTCGGCTGAGTAGTGTGTATATGCAGCGCTGTTGCTAAGTATAAAAGAGAACAAGACATTAAATATACAAGAAAGAAGGGCAGATATTCTCGTGTACATCCACCAAAGTGATCTAAAGGCAGAAAATCCAGAGAGAACATCTATTCTCACACACACCTCGACAGGAAAGTAAGAAAAAAGCTTGTGCACGCTGCCACTTGTCACTAAGTGTTAACTTGAAACTAGCTACAAGTCCATCGCAGACTTTACAAACACATACTCTCGTCCATATGGGTCCTTAAGTGACCCAAAGCACTTAACACAGAGAAATCACTTTAAAACACACACATACTGCGTCCAGAGGTGGGCGAGGGATTGCACTTTGTGTAGCGCTGTTGTGGGCCATTGCTCTTCGAAGAACAGTGCTCTTAATGTGCCTGAGTAGAGATGGCACTGTGTACATGAGTGCCACCTTCCTTCTCTCTTTCCCCCTTGACAATTTGGTGCAAAACTACACTTAACCTCTGGGTTCATACTAAAATAAACCAGCAGTGCACATTAAAAACATTAAGATGTGAGAATTTTACATTACTTTTCCAGGGCATTACATTTTTTTTAAGCACAATTCAATGTAACATGGTTGCTAGGGTGTTCTGTGTGGTTTAGAACCCTAGCAACCACATAGCTACGCCCTAGCAACCACACAGCCACACAGAGCATTGTGGCGACCACAAAGCAATGTTATGGCGGCGTGTTTTTTGCACTTTAAAAAAAAAAAAATAATTCAATTTGAAACCAATGGCAAAAACTGGTTATTGAGAAATCATCATGTTATGATCTCACAACCAACATGTGTCCATCTACATTTACCATGTATGCCATAACAGACGAGCTTAACCAATTATAACAGTCCATAACATTTACATTTAAATGTACAGTAGAAAAAAAAAAGTTTTAAAGAAAGAATGGATAAAAGTAATGTAAAATTCTGTCATTAATTACTCACCGTCATTCCAATCTTTGGAACACAAATGAATATTTTTTATTTTTTTTTGATGAAATCTGAAAGCTTTCTGTGCCTCCATAAACAGCTACTCAAATGACACTTTTGACACCTCAAAAAGTTAATGAAGAGATTGTAAAACTAATCCATATGAATTGACCCTTTGCAAAACCCGCCCCTTTTTGCTATAACCCATGCTCTCTCACACCACACATCATGTTCTCCCGTGGTGAAAAATACATTGTGGAGCAAAGAGGACACTAACAACGTATGAAACCGTTTCATATTTAAAATATTGTAATTTTTTTTAAAGCAGTTTAAACTCTAAACACCGTACAGTGGCTCCTTAATGTGTCGAGACAGATCCTTCAAGCGGCTTGTGAACCGATCATCTCTTCATACTAGTTCATTTATATCATCAAATAAACATGAATGAACATCAGAAGGAATGTTGTTTCAAGCGCGGAAAGACGTGAGTACAAACAATATTTCAAGTTAATCTACTATAGGCTACTCCCTGATGGCTAGGATAAGATGGCGGATTCGGCGTTGTGATTGGTTACATCGCCTGTCAATCAAACTGTTTGCGAGGGGTCAATTGAGTGGTTTTGTCCAAATTTTTAGGCTGAAAAGCCTAAATTCAATCTGTTAATCATATAAAGCGATCGAATCTCTTCAGAAAATTTGGACTAAACAGGTCATCAAAATGTTAGTTATGTAGCTGTCATTGGACGGACAGAAAGCTCTCAGATTTCATCAAAAAGATCTTTCTTTTTCTTATATTCTAAAGACGAACGCAAGTCTTACAGGTTTGGAATGACATGAGGGTGATTATTTAATGAGAGAATTTTCATTTTTGGGAGAACTAATCCTTTAAGTAAAGGAACAGCAACACCACCTCTGTTGAAAGTGAAAAACTCAGTGAAGACGGCTGAAAAAAGGAATACGGATGAAATACATCCCGACCATACGATAGATTCTCTGTGTCTCCAAGTTGTTTTTGGTCTTTCTTTTTCTACTGACAGATTTTATTATAAAAGAGAAAGTGTACATCCCTAAGGAAATGTGCAGCGTCTGTACAATATCTGCTCTTAGACATCAATAAACGTCCAGACTTCTCTTCTCAAATATGATTCTGCAACAGACAGATGTTGTCTGAAGCTACAGCAAGTTCCTCAAGCTTATTTGCGGTATGAATCTCAGGCTGGTCAATGGTTAGTGCGGTGGAATGGCACATATAGCGGGTCAGCAGTAGGCACATACTGCTACAGTAACACCTGTTTCACACTGCACACATAAGCAGCACCTAAAGCAAAGACACAGCAGGCTCACAGGCTTTCACACACATACAGCACTGCACTAAACATAGTGCTTTTGCAGGAACCAATATGTGATATATAATCAATATTACTACATATGACTATCTACTTTAATATAAGTGTATTTTGTTTTATGGCACATGCAGATATTCTCATTTGGATGGATAGATGGATGGATGGATGGATGGATGGATGGATTGATGGATGGAAAGATGGATAGATAGATGGAAGAATGGATGGATGGATTGATGGATGGAAAGATGGATAGATAGATGGATGGATGGATGGATTGATGGATGGAAAGATGGATAGATAGATGGAAGAATGGATGGATGGATGGATGGATGGATTGGATGGATGGATGGATGGATAGATGGATTGATTGATGGATGGATGAATTGATGGATGGAAAGATGGATAGATAGATGGAAGGATGGAAGGATGGATGATGGATGGATGGATGGATAGATGGATGGATGGACAGGACACAGGAAAACTGATAAGACTTTTTACGACCCAAAGGAGTTTGCAGAAAATCTTGACTGTCAATTAATTATTGTTGAAAAGGACAAAGTGAAACTTTTAATCCTATATATTCTATATGTAACCACTTACGAAATGTATAAACATGTATCCAATTTTCTCCTCCCATGATTTATCTTTTATGGGGTTTGGCCTATGTATTAATTCTCGCTTTTGAACTTTTTTGCATTAATGTTCCACAGTTGCCTACCATGGTTAACTAAAATCACATGGGTATCATGTTTGGTCTCTATGAACTCCAATCTTCGTTCTCGAATGGTTGATTTGCATTACATTTTGCTAACTCAGTGACACATTAGTATTATAAGAATGTAGAAGGTTCTTCTCTCAAATACCCAATCCAATGTCTTATGCTAATATGCTGCTGGAGTACAAAGAGTCGTAAAAAGTTCCCTCCAAAGGAACAACTCCTTATTGGCTCAGTCACCTCCAAAGGGTGACACCTTCACACTTTAAAAATTTCTGATCGCAAGATCACGGCAGTTCCTTTTCTGATAAACTCTGATGTGAAGAAGCTGCTGAGCTAGAAGACTTCTGAAGATCCACAAGCTTGTGCCAGGCTGCGGCCTTGTCTTTCCATTCTCCAAAGATCATCTGAATCCAACTGGTTCTCTCTCATCAAGACAACATCAGCAAAGATCAATGGGAGCCTCCACGAATTGCATCAGGACAGTTTAATTCAAATGGGCGAGACATGCAAGTATCAAAATTAGGCTTATTATTTGATACGTTAAGAATCCTTTAGTTCTAATTTGAGCTTCAGTAGTTTGTCTGTTGGATCCACTCCCCACGTGCATCAATGAGCCTTGACCGCCCATGACCCTGTCGCCGGTTCACCGTGGTTCCTTTCTTGGACCCCTTTTAATAGATACTGACCACTGCAGACCGGGATCACCCCACAAGAGCTGCAGTTTTGGAGATGCTCTGACCCAGTCATCTAGCCATCAAAATTTGGCCCTTGTCAAACTCACTCAAATCCTTATGCTTGCCCATTTTTCCTGCTTTTAACACATTAACTTTGTGGACAAAATGTTCACTTGGTGCCTAATATATCCACCCACTAACAGGTTCCATGATGAAGAGATAATCAGTGTTATTCACTGATCTGGATGGATGGATGGATGGATGGATGGATAGATGGATGGATAGATGGATAGATGGATAGATGGATAGATGGATAGATGGATAGATGGATAGATAGATAGATAGATAGATAGATAGATAGATAGATAGATAGATAGATAGATAGATAGATAGATAGATAGATAGGTTTGGGGTGGGCAAAAGAAATGTATACTTTTATTCAACAAGGAGGAATTGGATCAAAAGTAACAGGAAAGACATTTATAATGTTACAAAAGATTTCTATTTCAAATAAATGTTCTTAGTCATATAAATATTAAACAGCACAAGTGTTTTAAACTTTGATAATAATAAGAAATGTTTCTTGAGCAGCAAATCAGCATATTAGAATGATTTCTGAAGGATCATGTGACACTGAAGACTGGAGTAATATGTTTAAAATAATATTCAGCATTTTCATCACAGAAATTAATTAGATTTGAAAATATATTCACATAGAAAATTATTTTAATAATTATATAATAATTTTATAATATTACTATTTTACTGTATTTTTGAACAACTAAATGCAGCCATGATTAGCATAAGAAACTTCTTTCAAAAAATCTTAGTGACCCCAAACTTTTGAACGGTAGCGTAAACAAAAACCCTGATCTTATTTTAAGGATGACAAGATATTTTAACTGAATGAAAACAACAACAAAAATACTGAGTAAGAAATGTTTCTTTGCCGTGTAAGGCAAACAAAAGACTTCCCAGACTCGGAGTGAGAACGAGGGGGTGAGATTAAAAAAGAGGGGAAAAATGAAAGATGAATAAAGAGGGAATGGAATGAAGGGCATTTGAAAAGCTGCAGGCGCGTGGACGGCTGTGATTGAGCTAAGAGAAAACAGCAAAAGATAGTGACCGTCCTTGTTTAGCTTGTCAGAGAGAAGGATAGAGGGCTAAATTGCTTTCAGAAGAACAGAAGAACAAAAAGACTGGGTAGACTTCAATTAAGGCCTCTTTTTAATCTACCACACACACACACACACACACACACATCTTTCAGAAAATCTTTTCTTTTATACTACAGCAGCCAAGGCTTCTCATTTGGTAAATCCAGAGAAACCACTAAAGGGAATCATGTGGCACAGAGACAGAGAAGGAAAGACCTAGAAATTAAATCTTGTATGGATTGAAATGTAATGCACAAAACATTGTTGTTGTTGGTGTTTACTTATTAGTCATTTTTGGAACTTGCCAGCCTTTTACATTTTACATTTAATCATTTAGCAGACGCTTTTATCCAAAGCGACTTACAAGTGAGGCAACTAGGCGTTAGGTGTCTTGCTCAAAGGCACCTTAGTCATGGTATTGAAGGCGGAGAGAGTGCTGTTCATTCACAATCCCTGCCAGCATGGGAATCGAACCGGCAACCTTCAGGTTACAAGCCCGACTCCCTCGCCATTAGGCCACGACTACTCCACGACTAATTGATTGGGGAAAAGAATCAGATTTAAAAACATTTTGTTTCATGGTTGAAAAAAACAGTAGAGCTTAAAGGTGCACTATGTAGTTTTTCATCCACTAGAGGTCGCCTATTCAAAACAGAGGCGTAGTTGGATGACGCCAAGTTTGAGCAAGGCATCTTGGGATATGTGGTCTTCACCTCACAGCCGGTGGAAAAGAATCAGGATAGGATGTGATTATTAACATTATTGTAGTATGAAGCAGAGCAGGGCCGAGTGTTGTGGAGCTGAACGAGGCGTTGGAGCGACTGTCAATGAGAGACGAACGCGTCATACGCCTCGCGAGCAGCGGGACTTTTATTATGACACAGTCACCGGTAATGCTTCTGCTATTCCGGTCTGTTATTACTGTTAAAATGCTATGTTAGCTACTTATCAAAAGTGTTTTTCTTTGAGGCATTGTAAAGCATACTCGGAAAAAAATCAAGAAAACTAGATTTAAACAATAAGAGTAAACATGTTGAGCTATATTATAAGAATTTGTTTTCTGTCTATAATGTATTAAAAGAGATGTTCGTTTGTCTGTGTTCCCATGTGCAATATATATTTAAGCATCTTTGGTGTTTCCAAGGTTTCTACAAAATAAAACCGGAAACCGAGGGTAACGTGGTCACACGTCCCGGATCCTTGGTTAAAATTGCGATTTTCTCAGGATTTACAAATAGTTGGAAATTTTTGGGATATTGTAAGTACTCAACTGAACAAAATATATAACACTGGGCTAGTGGTTCAGGCTATATGAAAATTTTAGATATTTCAGATAGATATTAAACAGTAGAGCATGACACTAAAAAATACCAAGGCCATCTACCAGGGAGTGTTTGAATTAGATTTTTTGTTTAGCAATGATACATTAAATTGATCAAACCTTTGCTAAAAAAATTTACAGTTCTACATTGAACTACTATATATAATAATGCAATGGGGGAATATCTGTGGGTCCTGATAATGCCAAATTTTATGTTTCCAGTAAAAAGTGGCCTACATTATTTTAAATATATCTAGTCAATGACAGAGTTCAAGCATATTTGTATTTTTGTGTTGTGTTATTACTGAAAAATTATATTTTAATTTATATGTCAAGCTATAAGCTGTAGTGGATACCAGCACTCAGTTTTTAAAAACATTAAATAAGACATAAATAGACATGAAAAGGCACAAACAAAGTTTTTTAAATCACCAATCAATTTTTAGGTTTAGGATTTTTTTATACCAAACTTTGACGATTCTCAACTATGTGAAAGATATAACAGTACCATTTTGCTTTATGCAATATGTGTGTAAAATAGTGTGTAAAATGTTTATTTCTTTTCCATTATATGTAGCGTATCAACACTCTGTATGTCATTTTCATGTTAATGTGTTTGTGGAACAACATGAAGTGTAAAAATGGAAGCAATAATTGGCAAGATTTTTCATAATATTTTATAGGAATATTAATATATAATTTCCTTCCCTATTCACTTGTTGTGTCTCCCAAAATGCCTGAAAAACATGCTTTAAGTCAAGACAGTGGACATGAAATAAATCGATGTCCTGTTTCATAACAGAAAGTCATATTTTGATTTTAAACCCTATAACATTTTGAAAATTAGTCAGATGTAAATGTTAATAACAAAATATTTCCATATGGGTGCTAAAATAATGGCAACACTAATAAAACATGGGAATTTTTCAAGGTTAGGTGGTTGATTAGGGTTACAAACAAACACACATCCAGATATAAACACACACAATCCCCTATTTAACATGTGACTGTCATAAAAACCTAGCAGTGCTGCTCCAGTTGCATTATGGGAAAAGAGGCTGAATTCAAAATGACAACTAAGAGTATTTCATGTGACAAAGCCTGGACAATTAATTCAGATTCATATGGAGTGAGTGTCTACTTTCCCTTCCAAATCACCAAGACTCCATGCGATCAATACATTCACACATGCTACCGTACGATTGCTGTGACAGCAGAAAGGGAAATCATGGCATGGCACATACATCATATAATCAGGAGAACATCTCCAAGTCTCATGGGAGCATTATACACACACATGCACAGACTGGGATGATGAATTAAATATGGGCTGCTGAAGAAGCAGCCGACCTCTGACCTCTGGGTGAGGGACAGGGCAAGCAGGCGTGAAAGGTAATCGCAGAGACTGAGGGGAACAATCGGCCGTTCGAGCTCAAGATGCGTGCGTGAGCCTTTTTAGCAGGAGTGGCCGGCTGAGGTCTGCGAGGAATTGGGGATTTTAGGGATTTCTTTTAGAGAAAAGGAAATGGGTTTGGGGGGGGCTAATGGAAAGCAAGACGTATTAGAGAAAGACTGATGCGGGTGTGCTGGAGAGGGCAGCTGTGAGAATTCGCCAAATGGTGTGAATGAATCGTGAAAGTAGTCAATAGTGCGTGTGAAGGACGAGCGGGGTTAAACCTTCACATGTGACCCCAAAGAGAGAATGAAGTGAGGAGAGAAGAGCAGAAAAAGGAAAAAAGAAAAAAAAAAAAAATAGAGAGAAAAAAAACATTCTCACAATATATAGTCCAATAGAAAAACAAAAAAACAAAACAAAAAAAAAACATGACTGCCAGGAAAGAATTGTATAATAATAAGAAGAATAATAATAAGTGTACAATCTAATATTTAATCTTTATAATAATCCAACATAAATAATCTGAAGTATATGTAACAACAACAATAATAATAATAATACATAAATATAATGTATGTATTATTAAATGATTAACTTATTAATTATAATATTTGTTTTACATAATTCTCATAATAAAATAATATATATTATATGAAGTAAATGTAAGTCTATGAAAAACATGCCACCAAAAAGTGTAAAAAAAAAAAAAGAACAATCAATTAAATAAATAAATAAATAAATAATATATTTTTACATAGAAAAAATATTTTGATATTTAAACTAATATTTATATGACCATATAATTTAATCATGGATGGAGGAATGGAAGGAGAAGAATCAAATTAATAAACAAATAAATATTTACATGGAATATTTTTTTTGATATATATATATATATATATATATATATATATATATATATATATATATATATATATATATATATATATATATATATATATATAAAATAATATTTATGACCAAAAAACAGACAGATGACAGACAGACAGATGATAGACAGACAGACAGACAGACAGACAGATAGATAGATAGATAGACAGATAGATAGATAGATAGATAGACAGATAGACAGATAGACAGATAGATACAGATAGATACAGATAGACAGATAGATACAGATAGACAGATAGACAGATAGACAGATAGATAGATAGATAGATAGATAGATAGATAGATAGATAGATAGATAGATAGATAGATAGATAGATAGATAGATAGATAGATAGATAGATCCTGTCTGTTCAAATCCTTCACATTAAGCCATAGCATTAGTGATGCTTGCCTTAACAAACTGCACTAATTACAGGGAGGAATATGGCTGTCTGTCGCATGATGAGCTAATGGATTTCCTCTCACTAAATTTCCTGTCCATCACTGTCAGACATGTGTCATATGCTTGTATGGGTGTGTGTGGCCTCCGGTGACCATCTGTGGATACTTTTATTATTAATTTTAAAGCACAGCTGGTCAAACGGAGAGAGAGAAAGAGAGCATTCTCTATGTACCACAGTAACCAATGTATTAGCTCAGAGCAGTCAATGATATTACAGCAAAATCATAATAAATTACATTTTTACACCCTCTGTAAATGGTTTAAATTCAATGAGACTTAATTTACACTTCAAAAAGTTACAATAAATGTAGTGTGTCGAGTTGTCAAACCAAGTTGTCGGCAGGGCTGGGTAGGTTACTTTTAAAATGTATTTCACTACAGATTACAAAATACATGCTTTAAAAAGTAATTTGTAACATATTTCGTTACATTACTCAAGTTTAGTAACTTAATCTAAATACTTTAGTATACTTTGGAATACTAATAAGTGTGGAACAAACACAAAAAAGGTAATTGCAAGTTTTTATCTCACAATTCTGACTTTTTCCCTCAGAATTGTGTGATATAAAGTTGCAATTGTGAGTTATAAAGTCAGAATTATGAGATATAAACTCGCAATGTTGAGAAAAGTCATAATTATGGGATATAAACTGAAAATGTTGAGAAAAGTCAGAATTATGAGATATAAACTCACATACTAAATTCACAATTGCAAGAAAAAAGAAGAGTATTGCAAGTTTATATCTCCCAATTCTGACTTTATAACTTGCAATTGTGAGTTTAAATCTCGCAATTCTGAGAAAAACAAGTCAGAATTGCGAAATGCAAACTCACAATTGTGAGGGAAAAAAACAAATTGTGAGAAAAAGTTGCAGTGATGAGTGAATTATAAAATGACTCACAAACAACTATCACAAAACCTGAAAACAGTTGTGGATCATCCAGGTCATGACAGGACAGTTAAGCTAAGTTGACAGTTGGGCAATTTTTATATAAATTCAGTCATTTTGTCTTGTTCAGGACAGTACTAAATAAAAATAACAATTTTTTTATGATCTCTCTTAAAAGTATTAAAATGTTGATGAAACTTAACTGTCAGAGTCAGAGAATCACCAATCGCTGTTTAAATGACATTAAAATTCAAAGTAATCACTTTGGTAATCTAAAATACTTTTCAGATGTAACTGTAATCTGATTACCACCCATTTAAAATGTAACTGTAATGAAAAACAGTTACGCAAATGTTGCATTTTAAATACGTAACTAAGTTACTTGTATTTCTTTACTCCCCAACCCTGGTTGTCAGTACCAAGTCGGTACTAAAATCTTACAAATGTGACGATACCAGAATTTCCCCCAAGCTTTTTGAGCTCTGTTATGTGGATTCTGACTATCTTAAACACCTCTGATTGGCCAATGTGTTCACGCGCTCAACAGATACGTCTGTGATTGGCTACAATCATCAACGGGAGCGTTTGAAAGCAGGCGTCTATGGCAGTGACTATGGTATTTCTCTAGACATTTAATTTACCATGGTATTTTATTTATTAAATCTTTTTTTTTTTTTTTTTTTTAACTATCCTAACCAGTCATGACACAAGTTTCCAGTTTTTTTCTGTCCCTGAAAGACAAAAAATCCATGAAGCAACTGATCAGAATGTATTTTTAATGTTTCATAGTAATGTGAAGTGAAATTATTTGAGATTTCAGTGTGGGTGGAGCCACGAGCTGAAACTGTCGGCAGCCTGTCATGAATGCAGATGTTTAGGACAAAAATAAGTTCAGACTGATAAAATCACCAGTCAGTGGGCTATTGTGAAAATACATGTTCGGTATAACGGCATCCAATGGAAACAGTATCACTTTCTACATAACCTCCACGAAATAATACTGAAAACAGAACAATTTCTTGTGCCCTTATTGACAGTTCAATGAAACCTTTATATTTCTCTGCAGGTTCAGCAGAGCTGCGGCTGTCATTACAGCAGCCCGCTCTCCTCCGGACCACATTTAGATGGATTCAAAGGTGCTTTTTTACCTTAAGTGGACCCATTATGTCATTAAGTCATTCTGAACTGTGGAGTGTTATGTGTATGGCGATTGCGATGAGGGTTTTGCTTTGTACCCATCAGCAGTGAGAGAAAAAGGTGTGTGTGTGTGTGTGTGTGTGTGGGTGTGTTGATCTCTTAATTTCACTGTTCAGACATGGCACCTGTAGTACACACATATTTTAGAGCTAATCGTAAACTGAATAGTCTCTCTCCGTCTAGTAAGCTGTTGCTGAAGGGTGAATAGAAGGAGGTTTCAGTTTAATGTGCTTTTTCTAAAAATAAAAGACACAGGATAAGTATTTTAACACAGTGTGAGCAGTGTTCTGTAGGTCATTTATTCACGCAAACACACACTCACCCCTGAGGAAGGGTACGCCGTCCACCCGAGCTCTGCTGTGGCGGTCCGGGTGTCCATTAATGTTTCTGAAAAGCAGAAGAAAGAATTATGAGGAATTTGAATATTTAGTTTGCCTTTACCCCCCAAACTTTTACGCTAAAGTTTAATAAGTCATTGTAATATTCATTAATATTAAATAAATGAATGGATACCTAAAGTATTTATTTAATAAACAATTTTGTATTATTCAATAAATATATTATTGAATTATTTAACATTTAATAATAATAATAATAATAATAATAATAATTGTTATTATTATTATTATTATTAGTATTAATCAATCAATAAATAAATAAATAAATAAATAAATAAATAAATAAATAAATAAATAAATAAATAAATAAATAAATAAATCAATCAATCAATCAATCAATCAATCAATGTAAATCGCTGCTTTAGAGTACACACCCTCTATAGTGGCACTTTTACACCCACAATGGCCCTGTGTTTCTGAAGAAAGACATAGGATAAGCTCTCTGTGTCCTTTAAGTGGTCAAGCTCTTGTCTGACGTTATCAAGGAAGATATCTTTGACCAGCCGGGAGAATAATCCACATACACACACTCCACCAAACACAGATAAGATGGTTGAAAGCGATAGAAAACCTGGATTGATACAGGACTTTTCCATCAATGACCATCAAATCAGAGGAAAGACACTTACAAAATTCCATAAAATGGATGCCAGTTGTGTTCCTCATATATATAGCATTTATGTAAAAAAGGATTTAATGAATATCTTATGGCAACTTTTACAGACATTTTCCAACAGCGTCAAAAAACTCCATAGTATTGAATGACTTTCACAGGGAAGCAGCTCACCAATACCAGCAGCTAAAAAGGCTCCCCACACAATGGTACTTTTCATTTTCCTTCCTGCTTCACTGTGGTAAAAATGCATTTATTTTTATATTTCTCAGCAGATTTTTGAAGACAGAGCTATGGAGCTTCACCATGCAACTATGTTTCACTGTGATTCATCACTCCACATATTCTGCCAAACATTTCATTCTATTAGCAATGGCTTTTTAAGTGGTGCATTTGTTTAAATTTGGCTAATTTCCTGACCAATAATTTGTGTTTAAGACAATTAAAAGATGACATAATGTTTTAGCATCGATTTTACAATGTGCACATCCACAATAGTCAATCCGAGTCATTACACAATGAAAGTTTATCATTCGGATGTGTTTTGGGTCCTGTCAAACATTCAAGCGATTTTAAACTACAAGAAGGTGCGAAAGAGAGCTCTACTCTGAACGTGAGGCTGTTTTCTGTGCGCACACACTGAGAGGCGTGCAGATGCATGTGATCGCTGAATTCCTTTCTCTTCAGCGTCTATTTGTGCCTGAACAGACGCATTCACGCAAAAAATAATGTCAAAATGCACATCTCTACAAGTATCCTTGTAAACACAGTTGCTTATGGCTTAGGTGATCGTAAACAACTGAGAAAGAAAACAGATGTGTATCAGTATTTTGGATCCACGCATTCATTCTTAAAGGATCGGTTCACTTTCAAATGAAAATTACCCCAAGCTTTACTTTCCCTCAAGTCATCCTAGGTGTATATGACTTTCTTCTTTCTGATGAACACAATCTGAGATTTATTAATAAATATCCTGACGCATCCGAGCTTTATAATGGCAGTGAGCGGGATCAAAGAGTATGAAGCTCAAGAAAGCGTCTCCAACCACATTCATCATAAACGTAGTCCAGTAAAATATCTATCATCTGCTAGACCGCCTTCTGTATTCAGCTTACGAAGAAAGTGTAAAACTCTCGGCAGTTCAAAAAGCTTTTCTTTTTTTTTTTACACTAACACATCGCTTCACTTCAGAAGGCTTTTATTAACAATCCGGAGTCGTGTGGATTACGTTTATGATGAATGGATGTGGATGGAAGCACTTTCTTCAGCTTCATACTCATTGGTCCCGCTCACAGCCATAAAAAAAAAAAGCTTGGATGGATGTTTATTAAAATATCTCCGATTGGGTTCATCAGAAAGAAGAAAGTCATATACACCGACGGTGGCATGAGGGTGAGTAAAGCTTGAGGTAATTTTCATTTGAAAGTGAACCAATCCTTTAAAGTCTGATATTCCTGCTCCTTTTTGTGCCATGAATGTTAATTAAACAACACAACACAAAGAGAAAAATCACTTTTGTAGCTTTAATTGAATTTAATTTATACAGTGATGACTATGCAGTGTTGTTTTACATTTGATTACTCAATTTCTGTATCTGAATACTGTTAAACTTACCTGAAAAATATAAAGCACTATTTATTTCATATTTATATTTTTTTATATATATTTCTGCTATATATATATATATTGGAAACGCACAGAGAACACACACATATATATTGTATGTGTGTGTGTACTTGTATTCCTTACATCTTACATTGTGGGGACATTTGCGTAATAAAACCAGTAAATATCGACATTGCG
The DNA here is from genome assembly GCA_038088235.1 of Zacco platypus. Lineage (NCBI taxonomy): Eukaryota > Metazoa > Chordata > Actinopteri > Cypriniformes > Xenocyprididae > Zacco > Zacco platypus. The sequence continues at coordinate 5,331,915 of CM076080.1, forward strand.
GGGACCTTTTGTCAGTCCCCACAAGGAAACAAGCTTATAAATCATACAGAATTATCTTTTTTGAAAATCTAAAATAGCAGAATGTTTTCTGTGATGGGTAGGTTTAGGGGTAGAGGTAGTGTAGGGGGACAGAATATACAGTTTGTACAGTATAAAAACCATTACGCCTATAGAAAGTCCCCACAAAACACAAAAACACAACGTGTGTGTAAGTCTGCACTTTTTTTCTTCTTGCTTCAAACTATTGCATAATTTAATCATTAAAAAAATATATATAATTTTAAAAAGTGGACACTATGCACATGAACATTAAAATCTCTTTCAAAGACGCACACTGTAGCTCATCACATATGAAACGGAATACATCCATGTAATCACTTTATCAAACTGAAAACCACTGGAACCCCAAAGGCGCTCGTTTTATAGAACGACCTATTTTTATTCAGTTTGTGTTATTGTTTTCATGCTCAAGTTTGCACACACGAGTAGTTGTTAAAAAAAAAAAAGACACACGCACACTCTGAAGAGTATACTAAACACTGCACATGTCAGTAAAATGCTGTTGACTTCAGTTTTGTTGCGCTGTAGGGGCTTCCTGAACTATGGCATTGCTCAAGTACCACACAAATTTCTGAAGTCAAACCGCATCAGTGTAAACAGATCAAGATCCAACTCTTAAACACACCAACGGCCATTCTCCTTCTGCCCTTCCTTCTGGGTCCATCACACACACACACACACACACACACTGACTTAATTGCATTCCCATGTGCTCCCGCTCGGAGCGAAGCCTGTCACACCGGGATGGTTATAAGTAACGAGTGATGTCACAAGAGAGAGAAAAGATGAACAATATATGCTCTTTCCACAAAACACAATCTGACGCTACGCACCGGAAGCCAACTGTCATTTCCACTGTTCTCTCACTCTCTGCGTCCCTCGTATCTCCATCTCTGTGGAGTAAATCATACACTCTCTCCTTTGACGTTTCTCTATATTTCAAGAGGAAGAAAGAGAAGATGATAAAGTAAGAAAGGTTCGCTCTCTTTGGGATGAATGAGGAGAAGCAAATGATAAGCACTCGAGCGTCAAGCTGATGGATTCATAACATGATGTATAATTCTGTGATCTCCTCCCAGGCCGTCAATAACTCACCACCGGCTGATCAAGAAAACACATACTCATTCATATGAATCATAAACTGTATTGTCAAGCGCTTGAGTAAAGCATCAATAAGCCTCATGAAGTTTTTATCCCAGTCAGCGGCAGCCGGCAATGCATAGTGAACTTCCTCAAAAACAACTAATCAAATTCAAATCAGAGTTCCTCAGTCTAACCATCATCACGCTCCAAACTGAGAGCTGCATACTTTTTAGGCATCATAGGGATATACCCAATTGTTCCAAATAGTAGGCAGCACTTTTAATGCAGAATCGAATGTATCTATCGTGAATAATACAATGTCACAATGTGTTGCAAGCTCAGTGATAATGAGTCAATGGAGTAGGCTAAATCTACTTTATTTGGTACCAAAAACACATACTTGGAATATTTTAAAAGTCTCTCATGCTCGTCAACAAAACAAATTTTTGCATAATTCGGATTACAACAAAATAAAATAAAAAAATAATAAGTAAAATAAATAAAAAAAAAAATTATAAAAAAAAATAAAAATAAAATACCAACCCACATGCTACTTAAAAAAAATATTTGAATAAAATTATATTTAAAATTAAATATAATTAAAATAAAGTGCCAATCATAAGCTACATTAAAGAAATAAAATAATTAAATTAAATTAAATTAAATAATAAAAAATATAAATAATATGAATAACACACACACATATATATATATATATATATATATATATATATATATATATATATATATATATATATATATATATATATATATATATATATATATATATGATTACTGGAGCTTTAACGTAGACAAAATAGATTATTATGAGAAAAAGATTACATTAACACATTGAATGATTTAGTTGTTCTTGATCGATGATGATTGATAAGCCTCTGTTGGAGATAATAAGCAGGAAATCATTCATTCTTTGATCAATTATGACCTGATTGGGAGAGCGGAGAGTTACGAGCCAATCAGAGATGCTCTTTACTGGTATGGGCAGGACACAGTGTGATGATTGGAAATATTAAAAATGCACATTGTGGGTTGGCTCTGTTATTAAGCACACACACACACACCATAATTCAATTTCTCTAAATAGCACAGCCTGTGTGCTTCCTCCAGCAGCTGGTGTCTCAGAGGATACAGACCTCTGTACATTACTTCCCTTAGGAGATGCATCCTCCTCCAGAGAAATCATTCTCAGTTTGTGTCTGAGAGGGGAGCAGGGTGGTATGTTCAGAGCTTAATGTTTTTTGAGGTCACATCAGATTCAAGCTCATTAATATGCAACATGTGGCCTATGATAAATTAGCATAATGGCACAAAGGGATCATGGAATCTTGTTAGGATGCAAAACGACAACAAAGAGATACAAAATGGAGACCACCAGAGAAACCAGAGAGTAGGAAGATGCAAACACAGAGTAGATCACATATGTCATGAATAATAGTAAAGCCAATCTACACACAGATCTTCTGCACCCATTTTTCTGAGCTTAATTCAGTTACGATGCAAAAGCCAACAGTCACTGACATCAAACAGGGATGCACAATATTACCTTTCTGATTGATTTAATTAAGCCAATAATTATTTCCATGGAACTGGAGATCAAACAGTCCTTCATCATTCTAATATGCTCATTTGGAGCTGTAGAAACATTTCTTATTATTATCAATGTTGGAAATAGTTAATATTTTGTGGAAACAGAGCTAATTTTTTTCATGATTTTTGAAAATGTAGTAATATTAGGGTTGTCAAAAGTACCAAGTCGATACTGAAATGTTAAAAATGTGACGATGCCAGCATTTCCAATGCTATCTCACGACCAATTCATACGTATTTTACGAGGTGGGTATTTTGTATGAATTCATACGATTTGTCTAGGTTTACGGGTGGGGTTAGGGGTAGGTCATGATTTTAGCAACTCGTAAAATATGTACGATTTAACAAAAAATGTGTGAAATCATACAAGTGAGGTCATATGAGTGATGTCGTACGAATTCATATGAATTAGCCACCTCATGAAATACATATGAATTGCCGTGAGATCAGGTTGGCATTTCCCTACAAAATTTTGAATTTGACCAACTTAAACACCTCTGATTGGCCATTATGTTCAAGCACTCAATAGATATGTCTGTAATTGGCAACAATGATCAACGCTAAAATGCAAAAACTGGGTGAAATGAGTGTAACGGAGGCCAGCTAGTAGTTGCTGTGTGAGTAAACCTCACTCCTCTGACCGACATATTTCCTTTTGGTGTCCCACCAATTAAGGCCCCACCTTCAACAATTAATGGGAACTCCCAATAGGAACCATTGCAAATAGAAAATCATAATGAACTTAATTCAAGTTTTTCTGAAGATAACTAAATTTAAATAATATTTTTTATGGACATAAATATATATATAAAAAAACAATCAATAGCCAACTGGCTACATGAGCATGCTTAATTAATTTTCTACTGCATGTGATAATGGATTTGGTACTGATATATTCTGCATTCCTAACGTCCAAACTGGTGTGATCTCATCTCTAAGTTTAAATAAGCACCAATTTATGACTAATTATATTTCCTAATGTATAGCTTCATGAAACTTAAAATATAAAATAAAACATTAAATATTTTGCCAGTACTTCGTAGAACATCAGTAGAAACATCAGCAAAATATTTTGTGTTCCATGAAAAAAAAACCATACAGGTTTGTAAACGATCTTTTTCTGTGAACTATCCCTTTAAAAGCTTTGCTTTGCAATTTCTCTATTTCAAAAGCCCAATCTCATCCTTAACACACTGATTACAGTACATACATCTCTATTATCCATAAATGTACTGTAGACAAACCCACCTTTCCTAGAGCCTCAGCTCACTGGTTTTATTAAATCCAAGCAGAGCTTCACTCCCAAAACCTGCAGAGCCGCAGTGCAATAAGCAGAGAGTCTGTTTTAATCTGAAATGTGGTCCTGAGAGCCTGAGTGATGTCACGGGCCTTAAATAAAGCTGTGTAAATAGGCTTATTCATCTGGCTGGGTTAGAGAGTGCTGACTTCCCTGACAGCAGAGGTATAACCTTCACCACGGCAACAGCCACATCACTCACCCATTGGCAGGCGGGGTGAGTGACCCACAACCCAGAGAGCGCTCGACCCCGTCTCTTTCTGCCTGTCGTATTTACACTTGGCGTTCAGGGATGAGACTTTAATATTTAATGCAGGATAGTGCCAGTACAGAAAGAGCGCATTAAACATTGAGCAGGCCTCCGTTCTTCGATCAATACAGTGATTCTCACCATGAAATTGCTCACCTGCGCACACACGTGTGCAACACGCACACACAGGCATGTCCAGAGCAACCAGCGTGGCATTATATTGACCAAAACCTTGCACAAAGTACACACAGAGAGTTTCTGATCTACCATAAACAAGTCTGACCAGTCAACGTGGAAAAAAAAAAAGCATTGGTGTACTGCAAAGAGTAATATAGCTTCTGCAACAAACTACAAGCTATTTAAAATTTAAAGCAGTTCAACTACAAAGTCAAGTTCTGCTTTTAAAAAAATAAACACAAGCTAAAAAGAAAAGTACCTAAACTATAACAAAGTTCCCTTCCCTCTCTCAGGGAACTAGGGTTACAGTCGTAACCTGAGACGCTTTTATGGGAACGAAATCTGTTAAACTACATCTATCATAAATGTATCATATATCACATATATTTTATAATTTATAACTTATACACTTAAAAATGATACAAATACTAAAAAATAATAAATAAAAAATAAAACAAAACAAAATGACAAATAAAATGATAAAAAATAAAAATAAAATACCAACCCACATGCTACTTAAAATAAATATATGAATAAAATTAAATTTAAAATTAAATATAATTGAAATAAAGTGCCAATTATAAGCTACATTGAATAAATAAAATAAAAATATAAATAATATGAATAACACACATATATATATATATATATACACGTGACGTAGGTGGAAGTACAGAGGTAGGGCGAAAACTCCAAAACTTCAAAACTGTTCGACATCGTTGTTTGATTGTTTGACCTTTTTTTGTGAAGGCCGTTTGACTTAGTCTTTACACGTTCACTTTGTAGACACTGGATCGGTGCTTCCGCCTACGTTGTGCGTGACCTTTCCAACACAATTACATAATGCATGGGGCATTGCAAAGCATTGCAAGACAAGCATTTGTGGTTAAAAAAAAAATATACTTTTCTTTTTTTTTAGAAAATGGCCGATCGTTTCGCTAGACAAGACGCTTATTCCTTGAGTAGAGCACTTTGAAGCTGCGAGGTGGATCTTTAACCCGTTGTACCCCACTGAAGTTCACTATATAGAGAAAAATCCTGGAATGTTTTCCTCAAAAACCTTAATTTCTTTTTGACTGAAGAAAAAAAGACATAAACATCTTGGAAGATATGGGGGTGAGTAAATTATCAGAAGAAGTGAACTAATCCTTTAACATCTAAACAAACTGATTTCCCAACACGAATCAGACGGATCCGTCCAACATGTGCCAATTGTGACAGTCACTTGTCACGGTCATGTTGGTTAGGACAAAAAAATTCAGATCTACAGCTTGTATCGCGGACTTAATTTCAGAAGTTTGTTGATATAGCTACATATCTGTATTTGGTTCAGTAGCTGATTAGGGGACAGCCAGATGGGGTGAAACAGGTCTCACATCAGCCACGACCAAACCACGCACACACTTATCAGATACTTTAACACCTGTCCTTCCCACTGACGGGGTGAAAATGAATCCTGAGCCACATCTGAGTGTGTGTGTGTGTGTGTGTGTGTGAGAGAGAGAGAGAGAGACGGGAGAGGAAATCCTTAAAAGTGGCTGTAAGAGTCACACGTCGATGAACGGGGGAAATCAGTAAGTGTGAAAGAGGAGGAGAGGAAGAGTGTGAGAGAAGGGACACACTACAACTGATCGATTTAAATGTAAAAAAAAAAAAAAAGCGAAGAACAATGGAGCAACAACTTATTATCAGGATTCTTGTAAAAGACCGCAAGGAGGGAAAAAGACTAGTCAATGTGAATGAGAAATTGGATCTTTGAGAGGACCAAATCCATTTAGTTTCCTCTAATTATTTCAAAATGACACTTGTTAATTGCAGTTTCATAATAAGTCATTGTTCTAACTGTCAGGGTTGGTGTCAGATAAATATGACTCTAGTCTTCCTCTCAGACAGACTGTCATGGATTTTCTGATGCACATTAGGCACAAAAAATTACCTTTTTGAACCGTTTCAAAACGAGCTGCGAGCTGCAATCACAGTCTTTACACAATTTTGCAAGTCAGGTTGCAAGTTTTTGTCTTTTCATTGAGTCTTAGGCCCTGTTTCCACCTGGTAGTAAGATGTCTTTTGGTCGAGCGGATCACAATCCATCTCTTTTGTCCACTTTCAAACACTTCTCTCCTGAATTCTTCGAGGGGAGGGTCTATGAGTGGGTAAATGTATGGGTTTTTTCAAATCTTTTGATCTAATGGACAAAATAAGCTTGGACAATTTAGATATGAATGCTCCAGAAGGAAAAACATACATAGAGCATCACAGCAACTTTGTGCTTGGTACAATTTTCTTCTTCAAACCAAACTTGGGTTTTCAGCCAACAAAGTTTAACCTCAGAGCTCGATCTTAATACCAGGTGGAAACAGGTCCTTTGAACAGAGATTTTCATTTTCCAATCTGGGTTGCATTTCCTAAAAGCATCATTAGCCAGCCGTGGTCTCAAGTTCCATCGTTCCCAGTTCAACGATTCACTGTTTCCCGAAATCATAGTTGTGAATAACTGGTTGCATCGCAAAGCTGTGTGGCTGGAACCATAATAATCTGACATTAATTAGATCTCTAAAAAACAATTAGTAGACGTTATTACTCCACCACCTGTGTGACGTCATAGTTGAACCAACATGGCTCGAATGGTGGATGTGCAAGAAATTACTTTGTTTTTGGAAAACAGTCTTGACTACCTAGTTAGTTTCTCCAGCGATGCATCCTACAATGGTGGTTATATGATTGTACAAGAAACGCACCCCTGATTGGCTGATTATTTGCCAAAATAAAATTCAAACATAGACTAGAGATGCTATTTAATATAATTTGCCTAAATAGATTCAAAATGAAACACAAAAAATTCAAATCAATCACTGTAAATGTTACAAGTCACTTCAGGCAGCCCAACATTATGCTCATTTTTGAAACTATTAAGCAGTGTTATTAAATGATTCATCTGTTTTAAAATGTAACTTTAAGTGAGCATTAGAGAATGGCAAAAAAAAATGTAAAAATAGAAAGAAATTATGCCTATTATAAAATATCCAATATGTACACACTGTCCAAAAATTGAGTCAGAAATGATTTTTTATAAGAATTAATAATTTTATTCAGTAAGGATGTGTTAAATTGATCAAAAGTGACAGTAAAGACAGACATAAAATGACTTTTAAATGTATATTACAAATAAATGATGTTCTTTTGATTTTTTTATTTATTAAAGATTGAAGGGGGGAAAGTGTATCATGGTTTTCAGCATTGATAATTATAAGAGAAGTTTACTGAGCAGCAAATCAGATTTCTGAAGGATCATTTAACACTGAAAACTGGAAAATTCAGCATCATTTCTCCAGGAATAAATTACATTTTAAAATGTATTAAAACAGAAAACTTTTACTTGAAATTGTAATACTTAAATGCAGCCATGGAGACTTCTGTCAAAAATGTTACAAACATTTACAACCCCAAACTTTTGAACAGTAGTGAATATGGTCAATAACAGATATGGTGCCAATATATTATGCATCCCTAATGTGGTCCAGAGTCAGAAAAGCACAATATGAGCTCGATCCTCACGCTGAACACAAACTCACAAGCGCAAGTTGTTCAAATATTCCCAAAGTGCTTTAAATGAACAAACTAAATTCCACGAAAATCCATTAAGTTCACCGTTCACCGAACACGCTCCCATCCGATCCTTCTCATCCCTGAGCTAAAGTCAGATGAACTTGTTTCAGCGAGACAGGCTTCCAGTGTGGGACAAACTTCAACCTTGTCAAACACAGCTCCAAAACACAGAGAGCTGATCAGCTACAGAGAAACACATCCTCCTGAGTATTCCCTACGGCCAATCACAGCTCACGAAACAGGTGCAGAATGCCAAACTACCCCTCTCAGCAGGCTGTCCTCCGAGGCACTTCTTTCTCCATCCCTCGTTCTTTACTCTCGTAGATCATTTGCATGTATTAACATACTGGCAGGAATAGTGCTGAGCAAAATGGCCATCTTTAGTTCTCCCATAATCCCTCCTTCATTTTCTACACCACTACAAATGTATGTCCTTTCGCCCCACCTGCTCTTTCCATCCATCTCCCTCTTCTCTTTTCTCATCATGTCTTACAAGTGTGGTTCTTTTTCTAATGAGTCTATATAACCGCAGGGTGTCCTGTTTGCCATTTTATTGTTCAAAAGGGTGCTAACAAGTGCCCTCGATGTGCCCTTTTAAGGTGCAAACACACTGACAGCGTTTATATCATTAAAGGTCACCAAATCATGTCCTACTTAGTCGTTTCTAGTCTCAGTTTGTGAACTAACAGTCTAATTGCGCACAAACAGTAAAGCACTTTGCCGCTCTAGTAAAATTGAATCTGATTGGTTGGTATTAAACAACTTCCCGAAGCAAGAGCAAAACAATGTTTTTTATCAGTTCACCTGGAAAGTTGTGTTTACCAGGTATTAGATTGATACAGTGAGAGATTTTTAATACATTTTAAAATTAATGTTTTATTTTCCCCTTTCCATCGACTAAAAACAATACTAAAATTAAACTTACTAAAAAGCTTTTAAAGAACACAACATAGCAAAATACTGAAATAAAATAAAATAATAATAATATAATAAATAAAAAATAAACAAATAAATAAAAACAAAACAAAACAATATAATAAAATAAAACAAAATAAAATAGTTGGTCCTCCAAGCACTTTAGATGGTATTTCTTTGCCACCTGCATAAATAAGTATGGTAATAAAATAGAAATTGTATTTCTTTGGCTATTAATAACATTTGTAATGTCATGTATAACTGAATCTTTGCCTGTGACATGTCCTGTACAGACAGTGATGGTAATTAATTACAGTAATTTAATAACTTTTCCTTTCAAAAATAAAGTAATTATTCTTAACTTTTAATAAATATAGTTGCTTCCAATGTATTTGCATTAAATACTGCACAGAATAGAACAAGTCTATTTTAAACAATAGTGGATTTAACAGCAAAATTGAACGTGTAATATTAAAAATGTATGATTTTAATGTAACCTTCTCCTTTTAAATACTTTGGTCAGTTCAAGAACAATTTATGCAATTTTATATTAATTATTAGACAATTAAAAGAGCAGTTTCATTTTTAACCTTGTATTGTTCAACTGGTTGAGGTTGATATGGGATTTAGAATAGAATAATACTTAATTAGTAATAAGTAATGCGATACTTTAGTAATCTAATTACAATGTTGAACATGTAATTATAATAGATAGTAATTAATTTCTTTTTTAGAGTAACTTCCCCAACACTGACAGACTGCCACTATAGCAGTCTCATTAACAGCAAGGATTGCAAATTATAAACATGTTATTTAAAACATTTATTTGGAAATGTCTCTTTCTTTTGCCTCAGAGCAAATTAAATTGTAGCCAGGAGAGGTAAAATAAATGCATATTTTGATCTTCATCTGTTAAATTCTTTCACTCACTTTCTTCCGTCGCAAACGCCTCTTGCTCTTCTTTGGCACATTCAGATTAGTGCAGGAACACAATGGACAGTAAATGACATATTCTTGTTCATTAAACAGAATATGAGAAAAGCATGTAATGGGATTGAACAGATTTCTTCATCAAATTGCTCATAATTCTTATTTAGCTGTATATTAGGCGAACGCAGAGACAGCAGTAACTTCTGGATATGTGGTTTCTCTCTGCGGATATGGCATGCTGTAATGTTGATTACAGCCATTAAAATAAAGAATATTACACGCTGAACATTTACTAAAATCACATCTTCAGAAGCTGGAACGGAGCCGGGTCTCAGAGCGCACCCAAATCACACTCACATTTACGAGAGCCTCCGAGCGCACATGTGTGCAGTGAGTAATGTTTTCAATCTCACATTTTCCCCACATCCCAGTTTAATTACATGAAATATGTTCAATCATCATTCTCTGGAGAACCAGCGGAAGCTTGTGTTTACGACTGGACGGTGAATGGAACGAGGTGTTCGGTCCCCAGTATTCTTGATAGCACAAAGCCAACCTCAAAGCTCCCTGCCTAGCTTTACCGGCACATTAGATGCTCATGGAACATTCCGTGGCATTCCGGAATCCCCTCGATATGCTAATGAATGTTCAACTGCCATTAGTGCTGTGAAGTGATTTGTATTCTATCCACCTGTACAATCAAATCTGACATTATGATGCATGCGTTAAAGGAACGGACCAATTGCAGCTCCTCAATTTATTTTTTTTCCATCGCCCATCATGCTAATTTTTGTTCCTTTGAGATCAAAGCAACACCTCTGAAATGTTAAATGATGCATAAAAAAACCTAGCTGCATCAAAACATGCATCAAAACAAGTTATGTCAATAATTATTAAATCATTTGCTGAGAAAAAAATCATATAACATACAAAAAACAAATATATAGCACAACATTTTTACTATATGTATTGCTATATATATATATAGTATGAAATATTTTGCTATATATTAGTATGCCTTTGTATGTTATGATTTTTTCTCAGGAAATATTACTGATTATTTAATAATTCAATAATATTTGACATACCTTGTTTTGATGCATACACATATGAATTTATACATGCATACATACACACACACACACACACACACACACACACATATATATATATATACAGCTCTGGAAAAAATGAAGAGACCACTGCATATTTTTTTGTTATTTTGACCAGTTGTTGCTTTTGGCAAATAAATGCTCTAAATTACAATATTTTTATTTGGAATTTGGGAAAAATGTCAGTAGTTTATAGAATAAAACAAAAATGTTAATTTTACCCAAACACATATCTATAAATAGTAAACCCAGAGAAACTGATAATTTTGCAGTGGTCTCTTAATTTTTTCCAGAGCTGTATATATATGTGTGTGTGTGTGTGTGTGTGTGTATAGAAATATATATACACATGTATATATACATATATACATTCACATATTATATAGTACTAAATTTATAGCCCTAATCAAACCCTAATTAAAACATATTTAAGATCAGATGGTACATGCGATTGAGTCTTCCCATAAACCAAGTTAACACGCATGAAATTATGTAGAGTAGAGCCAGAAACTAAAGAAATGAATGATCATGAAAAGAAGGAAGTGAGGGAATGAGATATAGGGAAGCTTTAATTGGCCTCTCATTCAAGCGTGCGCGTGGAGACATGAGGTCGATGCCTGCTGCGCTCTCATTGGTTTGTTCCTCGATGGGAAAGCCGAGAGAATCCGACATTTCATTAACAGTTCATCTTTTAATGAGAGCTCAGAGGGACCAATCAACATGCAGTGTTTCAACACACAGCGTTCCCCACGGAAACACCATGCTCCGCTCACAGGCCTCAACAGATGTATGCGCACATACAGTTACATACACTAAGCAGTACAACAAGCCATCTCTGAGGCGGAATTTACCCTGAAGGCTAGTAAACTTGAATCATCTGAGTCCGTGACGCCCAACTGAACTACATCATATAGAAATCATGTGCAACCGATTCACTCACAAGTGCTCTCTTCAGCTCTCTAGAGTAAACGTAAGAAATGTTCCTCTTGTGAGATGAACAGCAGCTGCACGAGGTCTTTTAGAAAATGTGTCTTCAAGTGTTTCTTTCACGAAATCCAACAAATCATGTTCATTTACTGATCCGATTAGCGAATTAGTTTGTTCAGACAGTTCAAGTAAATTAACCGGTTCAAGACATTATCCACAATTTGAGCGCCAATATGGATATGATGTCTTCTGTTTTGTGATGCAACATTTAGTTAAATACTGCTGTTTAATAAAATAGTAAAATCAAGCACTAGCTATGCAGTCTGTATTTATAATGATATGATCATATAACACCAATTTCATCATCTCTACACTGGTTACCCATTAAGTTCCGTATCGATTATAAAGTATTGCTAATGACCTATAAGGCTCTAAATGGTTTAGCTCCTGTGTACTTAGCTGATCTTCTATTGCCCTACAATCCTTGACACTCTTTAAGATCACAAAACTCTGGACTTCTAGTTGTACCTCGCATAGCTAAGTCCACTACAGGAGGGAGAGCGTTTTCACATTTGGCTCCGAAACTCTGGAATGGCCTTCCTGATAATGTTAGGGGCTCAGACTCACTCACCCAGTTTAAATCTAGATTAAAGACACATCTCTTTAGCCAAGCATCCACATAATGCATCTCATATCAGATCAATTGCTCTTTATGATTATCTTTGCTTAAAGTCCCTCCATCAGTGGTCTCTGCTTTGAACAATGTAAGGCTGAACACCTTTACTGATAATCATCATTTTGGTTTGCTGTTGCTGAGAAACCACAGCGTGTGCTGTTAAAGCTCCGCCCTCTTCTAGAAAGGGGGCGGGGAGCTCATTTGCATTTAAAGTGACACAAACAAAAATGGGTTGTTTTTGCTCACACGCAAATAGGGCAAATTAATTTTACCTCATGAATTATACCTCTACATAGACTTGCTTGCTACAGTCTTCTAATGTAGTTTCCATGTAGCTTCCCCAACACTGCAGAAGAAAAAATAAAAATGGGATGTCTTCTATTCAGGTTAATGAGCTTTGACTCTCAGTTTGTTTTTAAGGTGATTTTTTAACTCTGTGACACCAGAGGCAACCTTAACAAAATCAATTCAAAAAACAACAAAAAAAAACAACAACAACTCATAGTCATTCAGGGGATAAACCGGTTGTGAACACACCATCAACAAACTAGAGTTATGAAGTAACTAGCCTATGGGCTATATTTAAACTCTCATTCACTCATGACGGCAACATACGCATGTAATACAGGTAATAAATCCTGCTGCGTCACACCTGCCTATCCACGGAGGCTATTTACTACAGCGCAGGCAGAGAGCATAATTGGCAACTCATGCCTATATGCACAGAAGCTTAGAGAAACAGCAGTTATAGAATAATTACAGGCATGAAGGAACCCTAATGCCTATGAACCACTGAAATGCATGCTGGGAGCTGTTGCTCGTGGATTACAGGCAAGAGCATCTAAGAAGCGTTATTTAACATATTCAGACGTGGCTATTCAAATACAAACACTACAAATGTAAAAGAAACATAATAGGAATAATAGGAAATAATATATGGTGCCAAACTAACAAATCATATCATATCATAAATCATATCAAGGGAGATCAAGTATTTGATTTTAGCCCAGTAACAGTTTTAGAGGTTAACAAGACAATCTTTAGATGGTAAGAAACTGGCTGGTCCAGATGAAGTTGCCAGTTGACTTTATTGCACCACCACTAACTCAACCTTTTCATCTTTCTTTATCTACAAATGAAATTCCTTCTATGTGGAAAACTGCTTATGTTCCACCATTATTTAAAGTGGGTGATCCAACTGTACTATAACAATAATAATTATAGGCCTATTTCGAATCACTTGTGAATGATCAATTAAGAGTTCCTATCCTCAAAAAATGTCCAATTCAGACTTCCAATCCAGCTTTACAAAAAAATATAGTACATCCACAGCAATTTTAAAAGTATTAAATGACTTAATGGTTTCGTTGGATAATAAAATTCATAGTGCCACACTTTTTATTGATTTATCTAAAGATTTTGATACCGTAGATGATAGAATTCTGAAGCAGAGGCTTCTTAGGTTTATCAATAAACGCTGTTGGATGGTTTGTTAATTACTTATTGGATAGGTCTCAATGTATAAATATTGGGGGGCTCATTTCTAGTACTCTAAATGTAAATGTTGGCGTACCACAGGGATCTGTCCTTGGGCCATTATAATTTATTTTATATATTAATAATATTGGGACTAATATCACACATTCAAATTTTCATTTATATGCTGACGATATGGTGATTTCCTCCTCTGCATCAACGCTGGACCAGGCACTAAGTCATCTTCAGTTTGATATTGACGCAGTTCAACATACACCAAGGAATTTAAAACTTGTTTTAAATGTGCAAAAATCCAAACTTACGATGTTCACAAAGAGAAAGCCTGCACTTTCAAATTCATGTTCAGTTACTACTCTTCAAGGTTCAGAGATTGAAGTAGTATCTCAGTATAAATACCTGGGATTTTTAATTGCTGATTCCCTTTCTTTTGAGCCTTATGTTCAGCACCTTGTGAAAAAATTTAAATCGAAACCGAGCCTTTTATTATTATTATTATTATTAGAGTCAAGTCATGTCTTTCTTTTGAAGCAAGGAAGAGATTGGTAGCAGCTACTTTTTTGTAAGTGTTGGATTATTGTGATATTATTCAGGCACTTAAGCATTGTTTACAGGCATTGGATTTGGTTTATCATGGATCATTAAGGTTTATCACTAATTTAAAAGCCCTTACCCATCATTGATTACTGTACTCTTGGGTCAGTTGGTCTGCGTTGTCATCTTGTAGACTCAAGTACTGGTATTTATTAATATATAAAATCATCTTACTTCACATAGGTTTACTTCCCACATATTTACAGCAGAGTATTATTCAAAAAAGTAAAGAATTATGGTCTTCGCTCACAAGACTATTATCTTTTAAACATCCCCAAAGTTCACACAAATATGGGTAAACAGGCATTTAGTTATGCTGCTCCATTTGATTGGAATCAGTTGCAAGACAAATTATGTTTAAAAGAGTTGGTATCACTAAATGACTTTAAGGGTATTTTAAAGGATCTATTTTCTGAGTCAGTTGGTTGTAATTGCTTTTGCGTGATTTGTGCACTTCTGTATATGCAAATTAATGTATTTGTTATATGTTCAACTAAATGTGAGAGATTAAGAAGAGCTTTTACATCTCAAGAGTTTTATTTCCTGGTTAAATAAAGGTTTTAAAAAAAAAATGATGATTTGACTTTCATGTCAGATGGTCATAATGTAGTGCCATGAAGAAGTATTAGAAGTAGAAGTAGAAAAAAACCTGAAATCACAGAAGGGAGGAGAGAAACTTCTTATCTTCCCCTGCACAAACGGCTCAACTGACAACACAAACACAACCTCACCAACTCCATGCCATGACCTCAGATATTATCCGAGACAGGAAGAGAGAAAGAGATGGTTGATGTGGATGGCAGATAGAGAAAGCAAGAATCAGTCAACAGCCCAGCTCTCTCACCTATGCTGGTCGTTTTCCTCAAGAATAACCAGAAAGGTCTGATGACTTCTCCAGAGGTGATGAAACAGCCTCTGGAAAAGACACCCACTCAGATGGCAGATAAGACTGAAGCCGGTACCTACCTGCACATTCCCATGAGCTGAAAAACCTGCAGTCTCACAATAAAAACTCTATTCTAGAAGTAATCCTATTCTGTTCCACAGGCAATTTTGAGCTGAGAAAATACAAAATACAAAGAGAAAGGAAGCTACAAACATATTTGATAATAAAAATATTCCAAAATATCTTAAGTGTTTGGGGGGGGGGCATTGTGTATATATATATATATATATATATATATATATATATATGTGTGTGTGTGTGTGCATATATACATATAGTAGGACTGTACGATAAAATCCCAATTAACATAAAATTATTCTTAAATCTTTCCAATCATGAGAAGCATTTATGAAGCTCTTGTCAAACAAAAGACAACATTTAATAACATGTTTCTACTCCAAATTCACTTCATATTATCAGTTGAGAGTTTGAATACATCCTTGATGATGTGGCTTCTTACACAGAATAAGGCACACAACATATTATTTTATAATGTTTTATACAGTGATAAAGGCTATGCACTGAAGTACAATAAATACTTCATTATCATGAAAATACCCCAGAAGGCTTGAATAGCTCGGATAAACCATACATTGTCATAGTCGTCTGTTTAATAAGTCATGTTTAATCAATCATAGCATTTCAATCTTCTGTTTATTGAGCTCCAGCGATAGTATGATGCCCATAGGGACTTGCTGGATTTTCTTAATTGACAAGTTGCGCATAAAAAGTAATTGCAGCCTTTACCAAATCACGTGCGGTTTAATTTTGATTAATCGTGCAGCCCTAATATGTATATGTATATGTGTGTATACATACATATATATATAAATAAAATTAGACCTGATGATAACTTGAATGTTAGCATATTTTTCCACAGACCCCCTAGATACGGGTACAGGTGTGTGTGTGCTGCGTTCTGTAAGTCTTCACACATCACCAGCTCTAATTTAATTAACCATTTTCTCTGTGGATCTCAGAGATCATTTGAAAATCATCTCATCAGAGAGCTCTAATGGCTCAAGATCTGAGAACAAACCTGCTGACAGAAGAGACTTATGTTTTTGTTTGCTCCTATTTTTGGTATGATTTCATCACTTAATCTACTTTTACATTGCTGCTGGTAGATTGAAACCACCTGTGCCAGGAATGCCTTCATGGAGATAACGACAGCACGCTGCAGCAGGGATATGAGGTCATTTCAACATTTACAGGTATAGTCTGACATTTAAGATTTGGGTGGAAATAAAAATCACAGTTAATTTTGTCACATAAACTTCACCATAATCTTTACTTTTCATGTCGCCCAAAACATTTATTTGATTTGATTAACTTTGATTTTATTTTCTTGCCAGATGGCTAGACCAATGTTGCATTTAGAAGGAGAAAAAAGTGAAATCATTAGTGCTAGTTGGTGTTTTTATTACTGTCTGAATCGGAAATGAGTTCTTCCTCCCACCACCTAAGAGAAAGTTCAAGGCTGAATTACCTTCTGCTTTGACAACATTCAGGGTCTTGTGGTAATTTAAAGAGATTATTCATCCAAAAATGAAAATTCTGTCATTAATTACACACCCTCAAGTTGTTCCAAACCCGTAAGACTTTCATATTCATCTTTGGAACACAAATGAAGATATTTTTTAATGATATATGAAAGATTTCTGTCCTTCCATTGAAAGTCTATTCACTTCAAACGCTGATGCTTCAAAACGTTCATGAAGAGATAAAATAAATCCATATGAACCGAGCAGTTAAAAAGTCTTCATATGATGAACAGATTTAATTTAGGCTTTAAATTAAACATTGACCAGTGAACATACGTGGAACTCAAGCTTTCTTGCTTGATGTGTGAGAACAAACCTCACTGGTTCATGTGGAAGCTCAAGCGTGCTTCGTAACACATGAGATCGAACCTCATTGGTTCTCGCACGTCAAGCAAGCAAGCTTGAGCTTCCGTTTACCAAATTTGAGTGCTGTAAACATTTCATTGAAATATGTTTATTTGTGTCCTGAAGATGAAGGAAAGTCTTATGGGGTTGGAACGACACAAGAGTGAGTAATTGACCCTTCACAAACAGTTTGATTGACAGGCGATCTGACCAATCATAACCCTGAATCCGCCATTTTGTCTGACAAAGAGTCAGGAGAGTTAGTAAATTAACGTTGGTGAACTTGAACTTGAAAAATTGTGTGTACTCACGTCTTTCCGCGCTTGAAACAACATTCCTTCTGATGTTCATTCATGTTTATTTGATGCTATAAATGAACTAGTATGAAGAGATGATCGGTTCACGAGCCGCTTGAAGGAGCTACAGCGATCTGTCACGACACTTTAAAGAGACACTAGACGCTATTTATTGTTTAAACTTCTTTAAAAAAATATGATATATTAAATATGAAACTGTTTCATATGTCTGCCGACGCATTGTCAGTGTCCACTTTGCTCCGGGATGTATTTTTCACTGAGAACGTGATGTGTGGCGAGAGAGCGCATGGCTTGTCAGACAAAGTAACTAAAGGGGACGGGTCTCTGCGAAGGGTCAATTGATGACAGAATTTTTATCTTTGGGGGAACTAACCCTCTAATTCTCCTCTTCTCAAAAATATTTTTTTAAACAAGTGCTAATATTTTGGTATCTGTTGGCCTGAAGACATTCAAATGCCAGAGATCTTGCTGCCATGAGATTGACTTTTTCAGTGAAACTCAGTAAAACTG
Organism: Zacco platypus; assembly: GCA_038088235.1. Classification (NCBI taxonomy): domain Eukaryota; kingdom Metazoa; phylum Chordata; class Actinopteri; order Cypriniformes; family Xenocyprididae; genus Zacco; species Zacco platypus. Next base: position 5,350,306 of record CM076080.1, read on the forward strand.
AGGTAAAACAGCCTTGACTGGAGCAGTGAGGGAATCCATTTAAACACACAACACCCCGTTGTGGTTTCCTTTAACAACGGGCAAGAAACCAATCTGGGGATGTGCGAACACACTTGCGCAATGGTGTTAAATATTCACTGTTTTATAGCAAGTCTTTCCTCACAGCTGAGATTCACTGTCAGCATACAGCACACACACAGACACATTTGAATACAATTCAAAATTAATTCAAAAAAGTGTTTGGGGCAAGACTACATGTTTTGCAGAATAATGGAAGATGGCCCTGGTTAAAAAGTAATATGTTTACAAAGTATTCATTCTATACTAAATATAATTTAAATCTATTAACATATTTAGTGACATATCGCTTGAGACTTACTGATAAAAGTTATAATTAAACCTTATTTGGACCATTTCTTTATTACACAATGCACATTTCTTAACATTAAGCCTAAAATGTGTTATAATGTCATTATTAATAAGGACTGTACGGTCTTTGAATAAAATCTGTCTTTAAATGCAAGATATTTAAAGTGTACCTAAAGTATAGTTCCACTTGCACGAATCTGGATAAAATGAGAATCACGATTTTTTGGTTTGAAATGATCACGATTCTTCCACCATTCTGAATATACAACATGACAAAATAGCATGTAATTTACTAGAAGTTCTGATAAAATACTATAAAATTGCTGGACTCTAATTGCTGGAAAATGTTTGAATGAATTATTTAAAAATGGTTTTGAATGAATGAATGAATCAGTGTTTTTGAGCGAATCTTTTGAATGAATGATTCAATGACAAATACATTTTTTAACAGTCACTTGTCGCCACCTAGTGGTGTAATGATATAATCGACACAACCGTTATTTGATGCGCCAAGTGAGTTTCAAAAGGTGCCTTGCGATATTTTGACCGCTACCATAGACATAAGTTTAAAGTTAGGATATAAAGACTGATATCTCAGTATTTCTGTGATAATGTGAATAATTGTAACACAGAAATAACTAATGAGTGATTCAAAACTCCTCTCTGGCGAACACATATTTGAATGTTCCCGTATGAATTTGTCAAAGGTTTAAAAGACGCGGGTGAATCGTTGTCATTAATAAAATAAGATGGCGTGGGTGCTTGAATCGAGACTGCGTTCTTTTTACGATTAATCGTGCAGCTCTTGTTCAATTTTATCGCAATAAAATATACTTAAGTACATCTTTAGTTGGACCTCAGCACTATTTCCGTACAATTAAAGTGCATTAAGTACAAAATTTAGCAGACTTTAAGTATACCAGTTTAGTATACCAAAAGCGCAATTGCAAGGTATTTTTATTAAGTACATAATACGTAAATGTATTTCTAGTATACTTAGCATGAAATAAATGTATTTCAAATATATTTTAGTATATTTATTTTCACTAGGGGGATGCAGAAAGGGTGGCAGAACTGTTCACAAAGCCTGTTTAGAAACTATTATTAAGATTCCAAGCGCAGCTGGTGACTCAGAAATTACATACTTCACTTTAAAAGTGCCAGTTGCACTGATCGATCCATTAAGTATCACTATTTTCAGTCTTGAAGTCCAAGCCACCTCTAACAGCTGAATAAAACACAAGCTATTATGCTTTAAAGTCTCCCATTATGATTTATCTACTTATCTACAACTTGTGATTTAATAAGGAATTTTGAAAGAACTCTGGCTGAATGAAAGGAAACAGCCCCAACTTGTATTTTAATTAGGCTAAAATGAAACAAAAATACATTCAGAAGACAGAAAATACAAGGAAGACTATGAAGGATGTATTCAGAATGGAGTTAACAAGCCTATTTTCCTTTTTTGCTAATAAACATGTGGAGCTCATATGTTCTGGCCCATTACAAAGAATCGCACGGCCCATTGGCTTCTGAGGATGGGGGCCCTTCGTGCAGCAGGACCGAATGAGCCGTGTGAGTTGCTTGACTCTGGAACACCGTCAGAAGCACCGTTTTCCAGATCAAACCATATTTGCTGTTGTCTGTGGATAACAGATGTTTACACGCTTCCGCTATAAAAACTGGGACTGCATAAAAAAGTTCAAAAACAAATCGAATGATATTATGGTAACACTTCATGTAATTCCGTGTCCTCTTTAATTGCCAAACAACAAAAAAGTAGCAAAAACTATTAAAACTCACTGCTAAAAATTATGCACACATACATAAGCAGAGATACACTCACCTAAAGGATTATTAGGAACACCTGTTCAATTTCTCATTAATGCAATTATCTAATCAACCAATCACATGGCAGTTGCTTCAGTGCATTTAGGGGTGTGGTCCTGGTCAAGACAATCTCCTGAACTCCAAACTGAATGTCAGAATGGGAAAGAAAGGTGATTTAAGCAATTTTGAGCGTGGCATGGTTGTTGGTGCCAGACGGGCCGGTCTGAGTATTTCACAATCTGCTCAGTTACTGGGATTTTCACGCACAACCATTTCTAGGGTTTACAAAGAATGGTGTGAAAAGGAAAAAACATCCAGTATGCGGCAGTCCTGTGGGCGAAAATGCCTTGTTGATGCTAGAGGTCAGAGGAGAATAGGCCGACTGATTCAAGCTGATAGAAGAGCAACTTTGACTGAAATAACCACTCGTTACAACTGAGGTATGCAGCAAAGCATTTGTGAAGCCACAACACGCACAACCTTGAGGCGGATGGGCTACAACAGCAGAAGACCCCACCGGGTACCACTCATCTCCACTACAAATAAGAAAAAGAGGCTACAATTTGCACAAGCTCACCAAAATTGGACAGTTGAAGACTGAAAAATGCTGCCTGGTCTGATGAGTCTCGATTTCTGTTGAGACATTCAGATGGTAGAGCCAGAATTTGGCGTAAACAGAATGAGAACATGGATCCATTATGCTTTGTTACCACTGTGCAGGCTGGTGGTGGTGGTGTAATGGTGTGGGGGATGTTTTCTTGGCACACTTTAGGCCCCTTAGTGCCAATTGGGCATCGTTTAAATGCCACTGCCTACCTGAGCATTGTTTCTGACCATGTCCATCCCTTTATGACCACCATGTACCCATCCTCTGATGGCTACTTCCAGCAGGATAATGCACCATGTCACAAAGCTCAAATCATTTCAAATTGGTTTCTTGAACATGACAATGAGTTCACTGTACTAAAATGGCCCTCACAGTCACCAGATCTCAACCCAATAGAGCATCTTTGGGATGTGGTGGAATGGGAGCCTCGTGCCCTGGATGTGCATCCCACAAATCTCCATCAACTGCAAGACGCTATCCTATCAATACGGGCCAACATTTCTAAAAAATGCTTTCAGCACCTTGTTGAATCAATGCCACGTAGAATTAAAGCAGTTCTGAAGCCAAAAGGGGGTCAAACACAGTATTAGCATGGTGTTCCTAATAATCCTTTAGATGAGTGTATATTTACAATGTTAACTGGTGATGACATTCCACAATTTTCTGTTCTGTCTCTATTTTCCTAATAATAAAAATAAATATGAAACAACATTGATATGAATGCATGTATATAAGAATGAATGAATAACATTTTGGAAGGTTAACTAATGGTGATGCTCTACATCATTTCCTGTCCTGAATGAACGAACAGTACAAAGAAAGTTAATGCACTTTGATTTCATTTTGATTTCCATTAAGTTTATATATTACTCCTTGAGATGAGATTTCTTGGTAAGCAGTCCAAAGTTTTCATGTGTAAGTTCACCACGAGGAGTCTTTCTTGCAGACCACCTGTCAATCAGGTGCTGTAAAGCATTCTCATACTATTCCCAAAACCGTGTTAGCAATTTAGCATCTAAACCTTTCATATGAGCCTCGAGCCTTAAGTAAAGTCTGTTATTCCTCAGTCATTCCATGGTACACAACCTTTATTTTAGACAGCGATTTTATAGAAGCACCTTTGAAATGAGCCGGTCTAAATTCACATCTCTTGTCTGGGGCTAAATAAGGCTGTTCTTCGCAGGGGCACACAGTAATTTCCCCTGAAGCTATCCAGAAGTCATCTGCCTCAGACAGGCCAGTGTTCGTAATCTCAGTGGTGAGAGCTGGCTGAATGGATCTCACATTTCCCTTGACTACACTTCTCACTTTCTCTCACCATGTAGCATCTCTTTTGGCCTTTTCTCTCTCAGTGAATCCACGTCCAATGCCCAGCAAAAGTGCAGTACATCAAGATTCGAGTGGGCGAATGTGCCTTGCTGTAATATATCAGCCTTTCTTTTCATTCTCTCCGGCTCATTGGTCACCAAACAGCACATACATGCACCTTTAACTCGCTCCGTCAGCGTGGGGACAGATAAACACAACGACAGTGTTCAGGAAGCCTTCGCTTTTAATCAAACCGCAGCGTAAAATGTGTTCAGGGTCATCAGGTGCCAACAGCGCTGCGCGTTAGAACGTGAAATAATGTAATCGTGTCTGTGTGTATGGCATCAAAAAAACCAGCAGTTAAGCAGTTAGAATGATGGATACGGTCTTTAAAGCCAAAAAAAAAAACAATAAAACCATCTTAAGTACCATCTTTTATGCAATTGATCCTTCGCAAAGTCCCGCCCCCTTTAGTTACTGTTGCTATGTCCGACAAGCCATGCGCTCTCACGCCACACATCATGTTCTCACACAGTGAAAAATACATCCCGGAGCAAAGAGGACACTGACAACGTGTCGACAGACATATGAAACAGTTTCATATTTAATATATCGTATTTTTTAAAAGAAGTTTAAACAATAAATAGCGTATAGTGTCTCTTTAACGTGTCGTGACAGATCGCTGTAGCTCCTTCAAGCGGCTCGTGAACCGATCATCTCTTCATACTAGTTCATTTATAGCATCAAATAAACATGAATGAACATCAGAAGGAATGTTGTTTCAAGCGCGGAAAGACGTGAGTACACACAATTTTTCAAGTTCAAGTTCACCAACGTTAATCTACTAACTCCCCTGACTGCTTTGGCAGACAAAACGGCGGATTCTGGGTTATGATTGGACAGATCGCCTGTCAATCAAACTGTTTGCGAAGGGTCAATTGAATTAAAAAGTTTTGGAAGCGTTTCATAATAAAGTGATGGTTATAAACATTTTCACACCTTTTCATGACTTAAAGTAGTTAGTAACACCACTCTACTTTTCGTAAGGTGAAAAAAGAAACGATACATCTGCCTCAAATGCAATTCAAAAGGACTCCAATAAGTCAAAAAAAAAAAAAAAAAAAGTACAAAAAAAAACCAGAAACTAAGTCCTGCTAAGCTTCTCCTCCCACTCAAACTGCCCTCAGCTGGCTGTTAAAGACAGGTGCACTGTAAATATGGCTGTCCGCGGTACCTAGGGCATCAAACTGACCAATAGGGTCAATACAACAAAATGCTCACCCACATGGCTATGGCTAACATGCTAACAACAACTCCCACGCTTCCTCAGAGGCGTCAAAACAATAAAACTAACACTTTGCTAGAAAAGTGTACCTGACTATTCAAGCACAGAACACAAGGTTAACAAATCACAATTATGAATACTGATACCACCACACTCTTCTCTCAGGATGAGGTGCATGCAGTAGATGCTAATGCTAATTCATTATAAGTTTACCGCTGTGAATACAAATAGTGGATGGATGGATGATAGACTGGTATACAGCTACGTAGGATATTATTGTACATTTTGAAGCAACGATAAAGGAAAAAGGCATCATTTTGCCAATTTCTGGAGTTGAGTGTTTGAAGATATTGGTGAAACATCAGTTTTAAATGAACATAATTCAGAGGGATAATCAATGTAAGACTAAGGTCATCCTCTCAGTAGTGTGAGCGAGCTTTAACAGTGTGACAGCGCGGAACTGTGTGCAGGTATTTTGACAGCTCACATTGCTGAAGCAGTGAAAGTTTATCAGGTGTGAGATCTCCCAGAGACGCCTCTCCTCTTACGATAATTGACTCTGACAAGCCTGTGCCAGCTTGTGCTAAACGAGAGTAAAATCCATCATTTTTCTTCCCATTCTGTAGGTGTTAACATTTCATGCGATTGCCGTCCTACTGCTGAAAACGTTAAAATCGTGAGGGGAAAATGGGGCTCCTGCAGGTTAATTCCTAGCAAATTCATGACTAAACTCTTGGGGCCCAAAGCTTTACATTAATAAGAATATTCAACCCTAAATTCAAAATGTTACTTCTGTCATTATTTAAGTCACCCTCTTGTCATTTCAAAATTGTATTATTTTCTTTCTTATAGAGCTATATAGGGGGAATGTACATCTACTGTAGTTCACAGAATTATTTAATAACACCATGTAATATAATTAATGAAATATTAAATTGAATATTTAAAAAAAAACACCAGAAAATTGACACTGGGAACCTTCTTAGGGTTATATGAAAAATATAACCTAAAAAAATGACAAAGTATTAGAGCTGCAGCTAACGATCATTTTTTCTGTCGACTAATCTAACGATTATTTTTCCGATTAGTCGACTACTCTAACGATCATTTTTTCTGTCGACTAATCTAACGATTATTTTTCCGATTAGTCAACTACTCTAATGATTATTTTTTTCGATTAGTCGACTACTCTAACGATTATTTTTTCCGATTAGTCGACTACTCTAACGATTATTTTTTTCAATTAGTTGACTACTCTAACGATTATTTTTTTCGATTAGTTGACTACTCTAACGATTATTTTTTTCCCGATTAGTCGACTACTCTAACGATTATTTTTCGATTAGTCGACTACTCTAATGATTATTTTTATTACTTTTTTTTATTAATCTAGTGATCTTTTTTACGTAAGAAGTTAGAACTAATTTAGCAGTTAATTGAGGTGTAGAAACACTGGGACACACCATTATGTAATAATACGATTTGATTTTGATTAAAAATAAGCCACTTATGTGTGGTCGTCCAGTGGTAGACATTTGAACTTTAAAATGAAAAGCGTCAAAGACTTTCTATTCAGTCTTAAAAGGAACTTTGATAGTGTTCAAGCCATTGAACAAACGTCTCCTGAACTATGTATTTTTCCTGTAATGCAGGGAGTCTTGTGATTGGTTGTCAAGCCAGCCAATCAGAATTTAGCAGCCTCATCTCTGATTGGCCTGGGGTTGGGGCTTGTAGGCGAGCGCCTGGTGGACGGGTCTTTCCCCACGGGGCCTGGCCGGGCTCAGCCCGAATGAGCGACGTGGGGCCGACCTCCCGTGGGCCCACCACCTGAGGGAGGAACCATAAGGGGCCAGTGCATTGTGGATTGGGCAGCAGCCGAAGGCAGTGGCCTCGGCAACCCAATCCCCGGATACGGAATAATCAGCACCTCTAAGTCTGAGACCATGGTTCTCAGTCGGAAAAGGGTGGCTTATCCTCTTCAGGTTGGTGGAGAGCTCCTGCCTCAAGTGGAGGAGTTCAAGTATCTTGGGGTCTTGTTCACGAATGAGGGAAGGAAGGAGTGTGAGGTTGACAGACGGATCGGTGCAGCTTCTGCAGTGATGCGTTCGATGTACCGGTCTGTTGTGGTGAAGAAGGAGCTGAGCTGCAAGGCGAAGCTCTCGATTACCGGTCAATCTACGTTCCTACTCTCACCTATATGGTCATGAGCTTTGGGTCATGACCGAAAGAATGAGATCCCGGATACAGGCGGCCGAAATGAGCTTTCTCCGCAGGGTGGCAGGGCACTCCCTTAGAGATAGGGTGAGGAGCTCGGTCATTCGGGAGGAGCTCAAAGTAGATCCGTTGCTCCTTCACATCGAGAGGAGTCAGCTGAGGTGGCTCGGGTATCTGTTTCGGATGCCTCCTGGACACCTCCCTAGGGAGGTGTTCCGGGCATGTCCCACCGGGAGAAGGCCCCGGGGAAGACCTAAGACACGCTGGAGAGACTATGTCTCTCAGCTGGCCTGGGAACGCCTCGGTGTCCCCCCGGAAGAGCTGGAGGAAGTGTCTGGGGAGAGGGAAGTCTGGGAATCTCTGCTCAGACTGCTGCCCCTGCGACCCAGCCCCGGATAAGCGGTAGAAAATGAATGAATGAATGAATGAATCTCTGATTGGCTGGAATTTTGTCACATTGTAACGTCCGCGCACATCCAAATAAACTTCTTTGAAATGCAAAACTAATTTTCGTTCGCTCGAATTATTTTCTTATTTGCGAGACGAAGATTTTCTCCTCAACTCAGTTCACGCGCGCTCAAAATGCCCTTTTGCATGCTCAAAATATGATCTTGCGCAAAAATTTGGCAGAGATCCAATTCCATAGGTGGTACACCATTTCGGTTCTGCAAAGGGAACAAAGGACCATTTTATTTGGCCTCTGTTTAAAGTATTCCCATACTTTTGATAATTGTGGTCTAGGTTTTTTGTGATAGAATGGAACTTTCTCTATTCCCAGGAGCAGAAGCCGCTATTACGCAAGATGAATGTAAACAGTGTGACGCGTCGACGCATTTCACGCACGTAATCGATGACGTCGACGCGTCGTTGCAGCACTACAAAGTATATATGAATATACAGGGAAAAAATATACAGTACATATGAAATAAAAACAAAATAACACAAATAATTAAACACTATTATCCAAAATAACCTCAGAGCTGTTCAAATGGTATAAATCTAACAAATATGTACATTAAAATAAAAAGACATGATTAATAAGGGCAAAACCATTCAATAAATATGTAGATTTAGTGACATCAAGATTAATTAAAGGTAATTTTAATGGTACTTGTTCGTCCATTTTGGAGATAAAAAAAAAAAAATCAGCAATTTTCATTGTAAGAACATTATAAGAGGTTCAAATATGGTTCAAAACACCACAGAGAAAAGAAAAAAAACCTTGGGTTGTCATAAGGATGAGTAAACAATTACAATTTTTATTGAAGAGTGAACAAGTTTATACTGCTCTTGTGTTGTCTACATCACAATAATAAGAGCCTAAGGAGGGCTGTAAAGATGCCAGCCAGGCCAATTTCAACGATCTACAAACTAGTCCTGTGGCGGGTCAGTGTGAGCTGCTGCGCCGGGGCAATGTTTAATATACGAGCAGCAGGGTGACCTGCAGTGCACAGGCTACAATGGATTTAGCCGATGCGAAAACAAGTTTCAAGTAAAAACAAATGTCACTGCACTTGCGTTTGCTCTCCCTCTCTTTTATCCGTCTATCTATAGCCATCTATGTCTTGCTCTCTCTGAGGGCTGACTGGATGTCTAGGACAGATAGCGAGGGCAGAGAGGTAAAAGAGTGTAAAAGAGCAGATAAATCTCATTTTTTCCTTTTCTCTCCTCTCCGTGGAATACCAAAATGTCTATGTCTGAGAGATACCCAGCAGTAAGGTCTCCCGTACCCTTTCCACAACACAATTAAGCCGTGCACGGTTATTCCTCAGTGTGAAGTTTGTGTCACTGAGGCCCTACAGAGACAGCCATTGAATAGACTAACTGGCCGCTTAACCTTTTCCACGGCCAGATTCTTGCCCCAGGATTGTTTCTTTTGGAAGATTTTTTCATCCCTTTTCTCCAGTGATGGATGTTGATTCCTCATCAGACTCATTTCGGCTCACTGGCGTATATTACAGACTTAGAGGAAACATTTATTTACGCTGGCAGAGAGCCTCGGCGTGGGGTGAGCAAACGGCAACATGGCCGATATATGAGGCGTCTCCCATAGCCTGGATTCTGTGTACGTGCGCGCGCAAGAACGCAAGAATAAACATTGAAAAAACCCCATAATTACCCCCTTCTTGCCGTCATTTTACATCCTTGTTTGTCAGACTGAGCTGGCCTCAAGCCTCCACAAGCATAAAGATCGTTTACAGTCGTGAAAGTCAGGCTATATATTACTCTGCTTGTGGTCTATTGTGCCATTTGCTTCACGTATAAATTTCATAAATACCACATTGAATTATATTTGAACACATAATGTTTGCATCAAACCTAACCTAAGAGCATAATTACCTACAATTTACCCTATTCAATGCATATTGTGCCTTACGGCCAACTTTTCAAACTTTTTAACGCTAATATTATTTATATGTTATTATGGCAATTGCATATTTTCACAAATAGAAGACCCATTATTTTCTGAGAAAAATATTAAGTATATGACAATGTTAACCCTTGTGTTATGTTACGGGTCAATTTGACCCGTTTAGATTTTCAAGTTGTTGGAAATACTGGTTAACCTATGTTTTTTTTCTTGATATTTTGTGACTTTTTCTCATTTATCATCATGAACATGCATGCAAAGTTTCAAAATGCTGGTGTTTTTTGACATATATACAAACAAAATTACATTCATGATGTTCGCCGAGTCAATTTGACCCGCATATTTTAACGCTCTAAAGCAACTGTACTGACCCAAAATAATAACATTTCTTGGTTATATTTTGTTATTTTGCTCATCATGTCAGAAGAAACTTGACTTTATGAAATGAGTTTATAAAACAGCCAACTTAAGAAAAGTACATATTTTCATTATACAACTACATTTAATTGTTCAGTTATGATGTTCTAAGAAAAAAAAAAGTAAAAAAAAATGTATTTATTGTATTTAAAAATGTACTGTTTATTTTCGAATTTTGTCAAAACAAAACCGTTTTAAAAAATGGTTAAAAAACATTTTCATTAAATCATATCGTCAGATATGTATTTTTTGGAATATTTGACAAATGTTGATATTAAAAGTTTACAGTTTGTACCTGAATCTTTGTTGTTTTTCATAGTGTGATTTTTGAGGAATTGTATTGAATCCAATTAGGGTCAATTTGACCCGCTCCATAACGAGTGTACACAGAAATCCAACAGTGCATAAGGGTTAAAACAATCAACAATTTTAAACGTTAATGCGTTACTTGTGATAAAAATCAATAAATCAATCAATCAAACCAATCAATCAATCAATCACTATTGGCCCTTTATCACCTGCCTGGTTCCTGGACCCCAGTTTGAAAATCCCTGCCTTTATATTTTATAGCACAAGAACAAAACAAAATAACAGCTGAAAACGAGCCAGTAAGACCACAAAGGCCCCGTAAACGTAGCGCTCAATCCTGGGGTAAAGATAACACCCCCAACAGCAGGTCTTACAGGCCAATAACCAGGCACAGTTACAACCTCTCAATGTGGCTACAGCATGATAAACGTTGCTTGGCTCAGGTCAACGGCGTCGTGAATCTGCCATCCCTTTAGTCTCTGCGACCGACCCGATCCCCTCTGCTCCTAAAGGGAGCGCGTTCAGCAATTACCAAAACAGCGCAGGCAATTGGCCATGAAATATGTGCACAGCTCCAGAAATCAATAGGGCCTTATCAATGGCATAAAAGCCTTGCCACTCAATTAAAGCAATTATGCTTCACCCTACAATCACTCTTGCCTTTGCTGAAGAACCGACTTTAAGTTGCTTTCGCACTAATGGAAAAATAAATTGCCGTGATGTCGGTTCTCGCACGCAAACGGGAGTAGCGTTTGAGAGGCGCAGTGTGAAGAGAGGCAACCCAAGCCCGTAATTTAGTGGAGAGATTGCTCTTTGCACTGACTCAATGTTCCTTTTAACGAGCCACTGTGTTTCCTTTGTGAAGCCGAGGCCTCATTTCCGAATCCCGGAGCGATGGAGAATCTCTGAACATCATCCCCGTTTGCCACGTCAGCCGTAATCTCACTGCGGACGTTTAAATGACTTACAAGGTAGCTGCAGCATCTCTTTGTCTGCTACCGTCGCCCCGTGAATAACGCCGCTGCGAGATAAGAGCTGACAAAAGAGGAAGGGAAAGGGCAACAGCAAACCCCATTCAAGCCACGGTGGCACATCTTTGTTTGCGGCTTTGTTGCACTGTTCTCTCTTGCCATTAAAGCCAAGTAAAAAACAACACTGTCAAAGGGGAAAAAAGAAAGCTGACATGTTCTCTTAAAACCAAATGCAACTAGAGCAGATCAGCACTAAAGCTTCTTAACTTTAATGTTCTGTAGACATGTCTTTGTATGACTGGAGTCATATAACAATTCTAATTATGTTTTACTTCAGATCTAATTAAAAATGCTCTTCGTACCAAATCAAAACTGTATAGGAAGATATTTTTAGAGTTTTATCTTTCTCTTTTAACAAAAACTTATCAAGCCCTGCTGGTAGATGTTGTAACTACATCATGGATCCAAATAGCATCTTTCCGATTCCAATTCAAACTATGGTTGGGCAAAATCAGACCTAAATTGGCTCCCTATCAATTCAGTTCATTAATTTGACTGTCTAGTTCAAACTTCAACAGCTTTTAAACTTTTTTCAAAACTTTTTAACAAGGCTTTGATTTTCTGTTCATAAATTAGTTACATGAATTTATCTGAATTTCAGGCAATTTAATTCCACTTCGATTTAAACTGTAATTCTGCATCTTGTTTGCTACCTAATTAAATCAAATTACATTCCAACTTGGCCTATAAAAACGGCATTCTCAATTCAGTTCTCAAACGGTCCTGGTTCAAATATTAGCATTGATTTCTTACAAAATAAAACATGCTTCAAGCAACGTATTATAGTATAGATTAGACAAGTATTTAGTTATTAAGGTTATTATAAATATAATAAATATTAATCATGTGAGATCCTAAAAAGAACACAAGGGTTAAAAAGTCTCAGGCAGGAAATAGGAGCAGCCCACAGTAGCCCATGTTTGGCCGAGAGAGAAACAGATCTCTGATAACGGAGAGCTGATGAATGTGTGGGGATGTTTGGAGGTGATAACTCTCTGGCTTAGCGTGACGTGGTCTTGGCAGCGACCGGCTCACCACAGAGCAGGAAAGCTGTTCGGAGATGGTCCATATCTGTTGGCCCTGACGACACCGAGGGGAATACTGGGGCAAAAACGATTGGGTCCGCAACAAAAGCAACCGGCTTCGCTGTTAGACGCTCTCATTTGCTGTGGAACAGATTAGGCTAAATCTGATTAAACAGTCAACGGCAAAGGCATTTTTCACTGGGTTGAAAACAGCGGAGGAACTGGCACGCCAGTGTACTTTAATCCTTTAAATCAGACAACGCATGCCAGTGCAGAAATTTCAATTACCAGCATGCTAAACTGCATGCCACAGACAGCAATTAGCAAGTACAATGCAAGAATTGAAATTTTCAGCTAGACGCCTGTGAATTTTCACCAACAGGAAGCTCTAATTGAACTAACAAAGTTCAGAATCGACCCATAAACAGATTCCCTATACAAACTCGACCTTAGGAAGGACGTGGCCAAGGGCTTCATCCATTTTGCCAAGGAATTTCAATGGTAATGTGACACCCTACTGGACCATCTTGTTTGCTTGTTTGTCTCTGATGACATTTCCAACTAAATATGCTTCCTGCCAACAACAACAAATATTAGAATATGCGTGAGATGTTTCTTGACTGGGGGGGGAAACTTGATGAAACCCCAAACTTTGTAAGATCTGGCTGAAATGTTGATAAAATCTTGTCACCCTTCCAGAACTCAACAGATGCCAACACTAAATTTCCTGCCAATATCATTTTCTTCAAGTTCAGGTGGACCTATGTTTCTCCGATCAGACCCTTCTCTTCCGATGCTGGCACGAAATCCCACTCACAACCAGCCGGTGGACTTCATCCAAAATGTTAACCTTCTCAAATGTGCCTGGGGAAATGAATGGATAACATGGAAGTTTAAAAAAAAATGGAGATAAAAAAATCCCACATATTCTCATGAATACTCATGTGGAGGTAATTAGCCTCAGTGGAGCCAGTCATATCCTTCTTTTTTCTGTACTGGCATTTGCAAAGGCCATCCTGACGTGTCATGGAGGACCCCTGGGGACTGGGTGAGCCAACACCTGGCCTTGCTAATCTGAAGATGAGCCGAAGCCCTCAGGGTACAGTTAACAATCCCACCCGCCATCTTACTGCCCTCTCACTCTTACATCTGGGCCACATCTGCCCGCCCGCTAATGCTCATTAAAGGTTTCGAAACAAGGCCCACCTTAGCTGAAGTGCCAACAGAAACCCGTTAAAATCCCCCTTTGATCACCACAATGACATATTTAAAAAAAATAAAATAAAATCATGTGAAAAAAAAATTCTCCAAGCCTTAAAAAAGCTTGAATGCAACTCTACACCCTTGCTTCATTTAGTATATGTGGATCTATAAATATGCTAATTAACCCCGCCTCCACTCACTCGCACAAGCTCGGAGATAAACTGAGGTAAAAGCTGCACAATGGTATCGCTTTAACAACGCCGGACATGTTGATAATCAATATGATTAGACTTTTGCTTGACTACATTATCAAACAGCTGCTAATAATGAGTTGCTAATGCTACACAAACCATGTTCCCAATCGCCATCAGAATCAGACAGCTGCCTTCTAAAAGTCCTTAGAGTAGCTTTGAACAACTCAGAACGTCAGTGGAGAAAGGCATATAGTTCATCATAACATAATATACATCATACAACCCCTATATTGCTAAATCTACCTGCTATTTTCATATCAACAATAAAATATACCACGATAAGCTTCTCTCGAGACTCCACTGCTTCTGAGCAGTCATGGTTAATGATATGCTAAAGCCCGCCGGAACGTTGACGTGATTGGTTACAAGGTAGTTTGTGACATCACAATCACCAAAGCGTGTTTTTGAAACTGTCTTTAGATCACTGCAGTTTTAAAATACTTAGAAAATACTCAGCACTGGTGTTGACTTATGGATTTGCACACAACATAGACATATAAACAATATTAAAACTTGATTTTCACCACAGGGGTACTTTAATGTTCTGTCAAACTGGAACAAAACATAAAACCAGCACTATAGTACATTATAGTACAGTACATTTACTTCACTGTTCTTGGCAGTTATTTTAGCAGCTAGATGAAGCATCAATAATACGGTAAAAATGTGTTATGAGTATGTGTTGTGTTTCAGATGCCAGTGTGCTCAGTCGGATTTATAACCAGCAAGCACAGAAGCAGTGATATTAAATTTCTGGTCTATAAACAGAAAATCACAAACAAACAAAAATAATTACATTTATTTTAATATCAAATAAATAAATAAATAATCTGGCTAAAATTAAAAAAAAATAAAATAAAAACCGCAATATGCATTTTGATCTAATAAGGATAAGCCAAAAACTGTTAAAAAATAAAAATAAAATCTAGATGAAGATAAATAAGAATGACGAGAGAGACAAAAAAAAAAGTGAGGCCAACATAATAAAAAATAAATAAATTTAAATGCTACAAGTGAATTTAAGCATCACAACATTATAATGGACCATATGAAAAAGGAGACTTGATAAAGATTACATTTACCAATGTTATTAAATTATTAGTGTTTTTAAAGATTAGCGTCAAGTAAGCGTTAGATAACATCCAAAGTAATCTATACGTAAAAATAGAGGAAACAAACATGGATCATTTATATATCCAAAATCAGTTGATTAAAAAAATCTATAATTAGTGTGCATAATGAAGGCACCAAACTAGCGTGGAAATTCATACGAGTATGGAAAAACGATACCAAATCACTCCAGCACTATGATTAGATATACATATTGTATTTATGCTTTTATTACAGACCTCTATTTGATCTCACCGCTGACCTGTCCAGCTCCAGCACTCTCACATTTTAGCGAGATCCAGCCACTTCTGGGAATACAAACCCCATACTGCATCATAAACGGGAGAGAATGAATAAACCAACTGTTCCTTCCAGGGCGCACAGCTATCGGAACAATGACAGGCAGACCCAGAGTTGCCCGTTTACAATAAAACTCTCCTATCAGGTCCTTTCGCACTTCTGGGCCACGAGGGAGCTGTCACAGCGCTCCAAAAAGGCCCGGACAGCAGTCATTCAGAATGCAACTTGAGTAACTAACAGACAAAAAGAAAAGGAAGTGATAAAGGGGAGAGAGCCACTGGGAGAGAGGTGTGAGAGACGGGATTGAACGTTTGAGACAGATAGACAGCTCCTGTCATGTGGTTAGGGGGTCAATCAAATGAAGTCAAATGAAGTCTGAGTTGGATGTAAAGTCTCAGAGGACTATGGCACAGACTAGTGCCTTTATCTCATTTGATAAAAGAAGAAAAACGAAATGTAGTCTAGGAATTTTTCAATATATCAACATTATATGTGTCATCCAAGAGAATAACTTTATTGCTCTTTTATAGTTTTGGAGACTTCAGTTAAACAACTGAAACTCAAATTAAGTATCAGTCTTGTGCTAGGGATGTGTTCTGGTAAGCAGGTCAAAATGATGTCCAGCATCCCCCATTCTCCTAAATAATTTCCTGGTGCTGCTTCACGGTCTTGTTATGTTTCCACAAAAAAAAAAAAAAAAAACACCTCATAGAAAACAAACATGGACACGAGAGGGGCTTTCACACTCGAGGAATTTTTCAGAGTTCGTATAAGGGCAGTTGTGACCTAATGGTTGGACTTAAACCCAAAGTTCGAGTCTCAGTACCGGCAGGAAATGTAGGCTGGGGGAGTGAATGAACAGCGCTCTATTTCACTCTCATTACCCACAACTGAGGTACCCTTGAACAAGGTACCTAACCCCCAATCACTCCCTGGGCACCGCAGTAAAACCAGCTGCCCACTGCTCTGAGTGTGTGTGTGTGTTCAATACTTATTTCTTACTTACGGCATAGGCTTGTTCGACTTCATACAACGCACCACAGACCTATTGGCTACTGACATGAAGCATTGCATTCTAGTAAGAAATTTTGTCTGGACAGCACCAAAGGCATCTGCAAGTATGAACTTGGATGGGTGAAATGCAGAGCACAAATTCTGAGCATGGGAGGCCATACTTGGCTACACAACACTTTATAACTATTGGTGGAAGTACTTCTGGAAGTGATTTTAGATATAGGAACGCCTTTCGGGGGGACTAAATTAGGAAGAGGGCGGAGCTTAAACAGCTTGCGCTTTGGTTGCTCACCAACAACAAAGCTGGAGAATCTCAAGCAGACAAAATTACGATACTCAATAACGGCGTTCAGCCTTACATTTTTGAAACTGGAGTCGGATACTGATGGACTTTTAGAATGCATCTGGACGTTTATGAATGGTTAGTGGATAAATTTATGTTGTTGCTGTGGAGTTGTTTCAACTCATCAAATAGAATGTTAATCTTTTGTGCAAATCCAGCATTGAATTGACCTTCGCTTCTGAAGCAGTCTGGCGTAAAATGACAGTATGGCAACAACACTCTACTACAACAACTCTTCCTCTTCTCTAAAGCAGCCCAACATGGCCTCGCCCCCTTTGTTGTGTATTCTCGGGGGCTGGGTTTATGTAAATTTTGGGGTTTGTGATGTCACCAACCCGGGAAGAAGCTTATTGTAGTCCCTACCAACCATTTGTTGTAGTCCTTAAAAAGCAATTTACTGAATGACACTTTTGGTAATACCAAATGCCAACATTTTCAAACAATGCTAGCTAGCAAAAGGACAATCAAACATTTTATGTTTAGTACAAGGTTTTAAAATATTACAATGTTTTCCATGTTTTATAGCGGTTGTACTGAATGACCTGATGTTTTGTGAAAACATGAAGTTTTCAAATAGTGCTTCATGGCCATGTGGTCCTTTGCAGGTTTTTGAATGTTGTCACATCCTGTCATATGATATTGACAGCATAGGCTTGTTCGACTTCATACAACGCTGCACAGACCTATTGTCCACTGACATGAAGCAGTGCATGCCGGTAAGACAGTTTGTCTGGACAGCACCAAAGACATCTGACTGTGACGTACGGTTTCATGACAACATCACGTGTGTTTCGTGTTTATTCCCACACCTTAAGTTCCACTAAAGCTCAAAAAATCTGTATTTTTATAACAGTTAACGTTCTTTTCATGTAGTCGCGATGTCGTATTGTGTCATGTTTATCAAAATAAAACTGATTTTTAAAAAAAAATGTAGACCAAACTACATTGGTATTTAAATAATATATGCTTATGTTGAACTTTATTCTTGTAAAAACAGATGCTGTTATATTGGTTACTCCGAATGACATCAATGAAAGTCATTTTTTCCGGACATTCTTTCTCACAGCAAAGCAACTACGACTTCACATAATTTTAATACCATTTTACACTGTTGATATATGATGTTATAAAATCATGCCAGAATAAAAAAAACATATATTTATTACATTTTAAGATGTTTTAATCACAAATGAAATGGCTGTATTGGCCTTTAGACAGTTAACCCAAATGACCTATTGACACTTTATCTTTAAAATAGAAGATTCAAGATCTTAAAGATTTTAAAGATTTTTAAAGATTCAAATCTTTAAAATAGATTTATATGAAGCAAAATATAATTATAACCTTTTGGATTCAATAAAAGAGATCTAGTTGTACTACCTTACATACTTTGGATGTCATAACTTTGTTTTTTTTATTATTATTACAGTTGTGTTCAAAATTATTCAACCCCCACTGAAATTGATTGTTTTGGCCGGTTTGACATTGATTTTGATCATTCAGTCATCCTGCTTACAATTAAATCAAAGAGGCACGTGTAGGTCAGACAAATATAACATAACATTTATAATGAAATAACCACAAATGTCTTTTCTCTGCTCACATCATTATCAGTTTTATTCAACCCCCAAGTGACATTCAATCTTAATACTTAGTACAACATCCTTTTACAGTTATAACAGCTTTTAAACGTGAAGCATAGCTTGACACAAGTGTCTTGCAGCGAGCTACGGGTATCTTCGCCCATTCATCATGGGCAAAAGCCTCCAGTTCAGTCACATTCTTAGGCTTGCGCACTGCAACTGCTTTCTTTAAGTCCCACCAGAGGTTCTCAATCGGATTTAAGTCTGGTGACTGCGATGGCCATTTCAAAATGTTCCAGCCTTTAATCTGCAACCATGCTCTAGTGGACTTGGAGGTATGCTTGGGATCATTGTCCTGTTGAAAGGTCCAACGTCTCCCAAGCCTCAGGTTTGTGACGGACTGCATCACATTGTCCTCCAATATCTCCTGGTACTGAAGAGAATTCATGGTACCTTGCACACGCTGAAGCTTCCCAGTACCTGCAGAAGCAAAACAGCCCCAAAGCATGATTGACCCCCCGCCATGCTTCACAGTAGGCAAGGTGTTCTTTTCTTCATAGGCCTTGTTCTTCCTCCTCCAAACATAGCGTTGATCCATGGGCCCAAACAGTTCTAATTTTGTTTCATCAGTCCACAGAACACTATCCCAAAACTTCTGTGGTTTGTCCACATGACTTTTGGCATACTGCAGTCGACTCTTCTTATTCTTTGGAGACAGCAAGGGGGTGCGCCTGGGAGTTCTGGCATGGAGGCCTTCATTACGCAGGGTGCGCCGTATTGTCTGAGCAGAAACTTCAGTACCTACATCTGACAAATCTTTTCTCAGTTCCTCAGCAGTCACACGGGGACTTTTCTCCACTCTACGCTTCAGGTAGCGCACAGCAGTCGAAGTCAGCATCTTCTTTCTGCCACGACCAGGTAGCGTTTCAACAGTGCCCTTTGCCTTGAATTTGCGAATGATGCTTCCTATGGTGTCTCTTGGTATGTTTAACATCTTTGCAATCTTCTTATAGCCATTGCCCTTCCTGTGAAGAGTAATCACCTCTTCTCTTGTCTTCCTGGACCATTCTCTTGACTTCACCATGTTTGTAACCACACCAGTAAATGTCTAGAAGGAGCTGAGTATCACAGTCATTTTAAAGCTGCCTAATTGGTGCTTATTAGGCTTTATTGCTGCTCCCTGACATCCACAGGTGCTTTCAATACCTGATTGAAAACACTTCAATGGACCTCTGTTCTTCAGAGTGGTAGTCTTTAAGGGGTTGAATAATTGTGTCAATGAAGAATTCACAAAAGAAACATTTACTACTGTATTACAAAACCAATTGATGCCATTTTAGTTGCATATGCTTCTTTAAGAAGTCCTTGTAGGATTTCATTCTGAATTCAATTACAAATGTACTCTAAATTCTCTAAAACCATTTACAGCATTGGGGGGTTGAATAATTTTGAACACAACTGTAAGTCCTTTGGACAAAAAAAATGACCCGTCACATCATTGACCCATTTAATATTCACTCTCACTGTTAGATATTGGCACATTAAAGAGATCTCTTTTTTACTGTAAGTTGTAATCATAGAGAAAATCATATAGGTGGAACTACATTTTCCAACTCCATTTTATGTGTCTAGCAAAGATTCACATTCAAATCATCCCTACATATTCTATAAGGAATATCATCCAGCAAATATATGAATCACTCAGTAGCTCATCCCCCACCCTCGCATTGGGAATCTGACGCTCGCAGCACATCGCATTCATCGATTCTCACTCTCCTTCATGCAATATCTGCAGAACATTTGCTCCACACACCCCTCCCCACATCTCTGACAGACACCAGCAATCTGTCCTCGGGTTTAATGCACTCCCTAAATGCAGAGGATAGATCAATAAACAATTATTTCTCCCTCTCTCCCTCTCCGTTTCTCTCTCAGGAAATGCTAACCCACCCTTTATCATCATGTCAATAAATACCTGATCTGTTTGTTTTCATTAATGCAGGTGTTTAAAATATATTGGATGTGGCAGCCAAATACAAATCTAGAATGGGCTTTGCGACGTGCCAAATGTAATTACGTGTCTGGACGTATCAGAATTCCGCAAAAGGTTAAAATGGTACGAAATAAACACTGTGTGACAGTTTATCGCACTAGCATTGCTAACTGATATTGGATAATATAAGCCACAGTGTAGTTAAGTTCATTCCAAAGGGGTTATTTAATCTTGCAGACTTCCTTTTCTTTCTTTAAATTACATTTTTTTTACGTTAACATAATTTCACAAGATTCTAACTGACAAAACCTGAAACGAAAAGCGAAAATCGGATCCTTGTAGTATCTTAGTTTCAATCTGTTCATTCCAAAAGGGTTATTAAATCTTGCAGACTTTCTTTTCTTATTTTACGTTAATATAATTTTATATACTTGTCTAACTGACAAACGTTTCTTCAGAGAAATATAAGAGTATTAGAGTAATCTTGTATGCATCTCCTCTAGATATTCAGAGGAGATCTAACAATGTCGCCAGGAACAGGACCAGGAACGTGTTGTAGAAGTAAAAGAAAGAAGTAAATACATATTGATTTCATGTTGAAGAGTCTCTAGACTTTTTCTCCTGAGAAAAAGACACTAATTTCACGTGTCAGACTTTCAGGGTTAGTTCACCCAGAAATGAAAATTCTATCATTAATTCTCACCCTCATGTCGTTCTACACCCGTAAGACTTTTGTTCATCATCTGAACACAAATTAAGATATTTTTGATGAAATCAGCTGACTCAGTGATTCCTCTATTGCCAGCAAGATAATTAACACTTCCAGATGCCCAGAGAGATACTAAAACATATTTAAAACAGTTCATGTGAGTACAGTGGTTCAACCTTAATGAGAAAATAACGACTTTTCACCAATATCTAGTGATGGCCGATTTAAAAACACTGCTTCAAAGCTTTACAAATTTTTTGTATCAGTGGAATCAGTGGTTCAGATTTCAGTAAATGAGGCTTTGTTACGTCATAAGTGATTAGAAATTTCAATAGTTTATGTGACTTTGGCAGTTTGATACACTGCGCTCCGAACCACTGATTCGTAGAGGCCTCACTGAGCCATCGGATTTCATCAAAAATATCTTCATTTGTGTTCTGAAGATAAACAAAGGTCTTACGGGTGTAGAACGACATGAGGGTGAGGAATTAATGACAGAATTTTCATTTTTGGCTGAACTAACCCTTTAAGAAGAGACCTCAACAGTGTCTCAAACTCTGCTCAGATTTGTCATGATCTGCAAAAGTCAGAGAACTCAAAATAAACATATTTCTGTTGTTGATCCTGGAACAACATTCCAATCAACCAATCAGATTTAAGAGGCAAGTTTACAGTCAAGTTTAGTCTTGCAACCAAGGTTAGGTGCTTTTACATCAGTGTTATTCATTCCCTTGTGATTTTAGAGGTGGGTTAGGTTTAGGACTACATTTTTTGGATAGGGATGTTGTTCCAGGATCAACAAAATATCATGTCTTACTTGGCAAAACCACAGTGACCACACTCAAACACAAATAAGACAACTTCTTGGCTAGTTTTTTGTTTTCCCAATTATTTTAGGCATCTGAGACACAACTGATATGACCAAAAATATTACTCTGTGAGCCGTGAAAGAGCAACCTCAGAGCAATAAAATGCTCCTCAGAGTTTAATCACTACGTTTTTTCTTCCTTTAGAGTTAAGCCACAGAAATAGTGGCTCATCTTCATTTATGCAGAGTGGAGCAGAATATGAACATAATTGTTTTGATGGCCCCACTTTCTATTTTCAAAAACCCACTTCCTCCTCTCAAAAACGTGAAAAACCAAATCCCTGCAGGGATGTCGGCATGAATCACAATTATTATCATGCTTGCATGTATCTCCACTTTAAGGTTGTACAAAACGATTATCCTCTTAATGCTACACATTGAGTATGAATTTTCAAGTTCAATAATTCATTTAAAATATATATATTATTAAACTTGAAGAACAGGCTGCCTGACTCTGCCTCCTAATTAAATTAGATGACAAGGATAACAAAACATTTTTATATATAATAACTTAAAAATAACATCAAATCAAAAATCAAATGATATAATTATATAAACAATTTATTATGAATATTATTGGGAAAATAATGCTATATGAATATTCTAATAATAATCATCATTATTATTGTTGATGATATTGTTATTACTGTTATTATTATCATTAGATTATTGGCTCCCACTGCAACACACAATAAAATTTACAGTTGGAATGCACTAAAAGTTGGTGTGATTAAAACAGTCAGCCGAATGCAAGAATATATACTGTACGTGAAAGTTATGATGAGATATAATAATGTTAATTAGCTGCTGCTTTGAAATTCTCAATCTCATAAATCTTTTATCCATCTTTATATAAGGGCTCTGGATTAGAGACAGAGCGACAGAAAATGACAGCAACAGAGAGAGAGTGTGACAGAGACAGACTGAGAAAAGACACTCATCTGTATTCAGTGGTCTCTCTGTGACGGGTCTGTCGTGGGTAAAATGGGTCTGAAATTCTCTGTCTGCCTCTCCATTTTACCAGAGTTCACCTTTGGCCCCAATTCGTGCCGTGTGAACAGAACATAGGAACGTGTGAAGAAGACCTGCATTTAAGCTAACCTTCATACACCTTCCATGGCTGCAAGCTAGGCCAAGTCATGAAGAGCTGGGGAAAAAAGCGAGAAGAGGCAGAGGAGAGTGGAATGAATAAAAAGGTGCGTGTGGTATATTTACTGCTAATTTACAAGATATCTACACTTTGATCCGACTGAGTGCTATTGCAACATCAGCCATTAGCTAGAACTGACCTTGTGGAAGTGATTTAGTGAGCAGAGTATCGTTCAGGGTCAGATCCAGCAAGAGCAGGGCAAGGCTAACAAAACGATCAAATAACAGATCAGATCATAGATTACGGATAACAAGACTGTCCAGAATCCAACAGTCTTCAGTGCTGTTGTGGCTATTTTTTATTTATTTCTTTTAAAAACATGTATGATATGTACTTAGAAAACTTACACAAATGAATGAAGTTTAACTTATATAAATGTATGTAAATATGAACAAAAATGGATAAATATATATTAAATAGTTAAATATAGCAGTTTATATATACAATTTAAATAGATAAATATAAATAACGTAACTCTTTGTATGTTAGAAAAGAAATCTAAGTTTTAGGAAACAAAAATTAAACAAATTATAAGTAAATAAATAAATAAACTGACTCTTGTTATGTGCTTTTAATATTTTAAAGAATACAAAAAATAAATAAATATAATGAATGAAGCCTAATTTAAATAAATGTATGTAAATATGTAAATAAAGGCTACCATAAAAAAATCTAAAGAATATATATTACATATAAATATATATTAAATAGTTAATTAACAATAGTAAATATATGAGAGTTAAATAAAATAAATATAAATAGCATCACTTGATATGCTATTTAAGTTTTATCAAACAAAAATCGTGTGGAAAATATCAACATTTTATCAAAAAAAGTAGGAAACAAGTAATAAGTAAGTAAATAATAAACTGACTCTTGGTATGTGGTTTAATATTTTAATAAATAAAACAAGTAAAT
Source organism: Zacco platypus (assembly GCA_038088235.1). NCBI lineage: Eukaryota > Metazoa > Chordata > Actinopteri > Cypriniformes > Xenocyprididae > Zacco > Zacco platypus. Next base: position 5,374,517 of record CM076080.1, read on the forward strand.
AAGTAAATTAACAACATAAGACTGGTATATTTTGGCGAATTAAAAAAAAAATCATATCAAAGTATACATTTTCCCATTAATAAGTGACGTGTTCCCCCTCTTTTGAAAGCCACCACCAATTCACCATTGCTTTACCATGGTGATATTTTGCAATGGAGGTCTGTCTAAAACTGTCAATTTAATAGAGAACATCCAGAGACATAATGCCAAGTGATCTGAAAAAAATCAGTGTCTGAAAAGTAATTCTATTTCATATATGGTTTGGTGATGTTTACTGCTGAGAACTGTGAAAAATGATAAGCCAAAAGGAAAATGACCTCTAGGGGAAGAAAGAGAGAGAGAGAGAGAGAGAGAGAGAGAACCTATATGCGTCGAACCCTAACTGAGCATTTGACAAACCTGCTGTGAAATACCCAACGGCTGGGTAAGTCAACAGATTGACTTGAGAGTGTATAACCTGGGTCTCTTTTTCACTTGAGGAGAACATAAACAGAAAACAGCTTTCAGCTTTTGTCAACAGCACATTTCGAGTTGTAATCCCTTTAGCTATTGTGCCCACTGGAAGCATTGGGTGTTTAGCTGAACCAGTATTGCACGCAAGTCCACTCCATTACCTACAACTACATGGCTAAACTAAACCCCCAGAGGAGAGCAACGACAACAAGGTCCACTAAAGCTTCTCCAATAAAACACTAAAACACAGAGAAAGAAGCCCAAAAACAGCCCGACAAGCTTCCCAGCAGATGAAGAAGTGTTTGTGCAATCTCTCTATCTTAACGCTCAAACCGTCTAGAGCATTACATAAGAGAACAAGTTGTGTGGTACTTAAACTGCAAAGCAAGCAAGTATTCACAAGCTTTCATCCACATTTTCCAAGAAATAGTTCCTGCTGAACACCTGGAGCGATGCATCTTGATTCTATGCGAACTCAAATAACATTTGAGGGCTGTGGTGGAAGTGAAGATTTTCAGTAAAACAACGTAAATTTCAGCCTTTTCCCTCCCAAGTCTACTAGCATGGCTTCGGAAAACAATGAATTTGAGCAGCATTGAACTTTATATAAATGCGTAACAACCACATTAAGTGTTCAGAAAGTGATCTGCCGCCTTATACAGGTGAATTGTCCAGTTGGACTGTACTCTTTCTACCACAGAACTTCTTTGTTCTCCTAACACCAAATACTCGAGCCATCTGGTAAGCCAGAGAAGTCTGGAGATTTTTGCTCATGATGGGAGATGTTATGACGGCCTAATTGTTACTGTGAGGCTCTTGAATCCTAGTGGGAAAAAGAGAATGAGGGAAGCTGTTTTCGCAGTTTTTTCTCAGTGTGACAATGGTGCAATTCGTAGACTTGTTGTGACTAGAAACCGTTCCCCTCTACCAGACTCTTGACCTCCAGCTGATTACATTTCCCTTTTGGTTTGTTATGTTTTCCACTTATGGACTCTATGCAAGACCAAACGTTTGGCTTTCCAGTCAGCCATTTGTCATCTAAACCAGAACTCTACCCTTTGAAAACCAATCGCAATACTTAAAACACACTGCCATGTTGTTTCACTGGATATATTGTTCATTTCAGTAAAAAACTGTTTGACATCTTCCGCTTACATTTGTTGGATGTTGACGACGTATTGCTAGATCTGATGCCGATAGTGTTACGATAACACTCAAATAAACAGACTGTAAGATTCAAGGGCATTGACTTCCTATCCGAAAGCCAAGTCGATGGAAAATCCAAAGAAAATTGTAAAAAATAAAATCAGAAATATGCATTTTGATCTGTATGTCTATTTAAATGCTCTCAAGCAGGTTGTAAACCTGAGCTGTTCACTTCTCCCTACTATTTATCAAAGGGGAAGGATTCTCAAGCATGCTAAAGTTAGCCATCCTGTAATTTAAAAGCCATAATGCATTAATAGGATCTGAGACACATTAGCAGGTGTGGTCAATAGGCCAAAATTCCTTTTCTTTGACAGAAATATCTTGTTCTACGGTGGCTGACATCGGCTTTCCTCCGAACATATTCTCTATATGCGTTTCTTGCGCTAAGGTTGTCCGTCACAGCAGGAGTGTGGCATTCACATTATCGAAGTGGAGAGACAGAGAGCTAAGAGGTGGGCGAGACGTCTGGGTCCCCCTGTGGCGCTGGGTAGGAGGTAGAGGAGAAGACTAGGAAAGCTTGGGTATTACATAAATGTTGTATGAGGGTTACTGAGTCACTCTGAAGAGAACTCGTGTGGGCTGACTTGGCAGCAGCAGGACGTCAGCAGGCACAATAGCCTGCCTCGAACGGGCACATTTTAGCAGGCTGTGTTAGCATGCCTCAGTGAACACACTTGACTTCCTGCTCACAAGACACCCTACCCCTCGCTTTCAAATCCCCATCCGTCCTTCCTGTGTCTCGTTCTTTCTCACGTTCTAGTGCATATTGCAAGAATTTGCAAGTCTGAGGGTGTTCAGATCAGTGTTGGGGAAGCTACTGTGAAACTGCAGCCAAGATGCAAGCTAATTATAATTCAAAGTAGTACGATTGCAACGATCGTCAGCTGAAGTGCCCGCTTTATACACTAGAGGGCACTTCACCATGGACTCGACACCATTCGCTCACTCACTGTCACACACACACTCACACCTTTTCCCAGAAGCCCTGTACCCTGTCACTGATCACCCCAGGCAGCTGTAGCCTATGATCCGGACTATTTAAGCTCCACACACACACAGTCGCAAAGTCTTGAAATTTTGCGTTTTCAGTTCTGAGCGATTATCCCGGTCTTGTTTTTTCTAGTTATTACCCTGTCTGTTTACCATTTGTCATTGTTTCTCTGCCTGCCTTTTGGATTATTGCTTGTTATACTGGACTATGATACTTGCAGCCTAACTTGACATCTTTGCCTGTTTACCGACCACGATTCTGCCATTCCTCTGACATACCTGTTTGCTGTTCTGTGTCCATTGCCTGTATGACCATCCTCTTTGATAATAAAGCCTGCAATTGGATCTCATCCGCTGACTCGCCCTTCATTACAACGATACCCCTGCTGAAATAAATCAGTTAAGACCAGCAAACTAATTAATAAATGATATTATATATTAGTGCTGTCAATCAATAAAATAAAAAAAGAGTTTCCTTGGTGAAAACTACACACGAATGCCCTCCCATTTCGAAACAATTCCAATAGCATGTTAAGGCAGCATTAAGCATGATTAATCGCACCTAACATTAATGAATTTAATGTAATTATTTCACATTTAATCTCCATAATAATGTAGAAACAATATAAAGTTATCAAACACTTTACAGTCTTCACTGCATAAATTATTAATAGATATAGATTAATCCTTATTAAAGTTACAGAAGTTATTCAGTCGAGAGAGTGATTTTCTCTGTCTTTTGTTCTTTGATTAACAATGACATCACAGCAGCAGGTTTATTAGGCTGCTGTCACTTTAAGATCTGACACGCATCCTATTTTCTCACAACTCTTTACGTTCATTTAACATTTTTTAACTCATTTAAGACTGTGCTTACAAGGATACTCGACAAAGTGGGCATTTTGGCAGAATTGTGAGTGTTTTTGTCCATTCAAGCGAGAAAGAGAACTCAATTCGGCCTGTCACACAGTCAGGAGATTCATGGACAGCACACCAGTACAGATTTGAGTTCTTTTTTCTTTTCATTTTTTGCATATTACTGCACTCGAATGGTTTAATAGCACTTGAGTGAATGATAGCGTAATATAATGTAACACTAGCTAAAGGATCATGGGGAAAAAAAATGGTTGATGCGTTAAATATTGTTAACGTGTTAAACTGAAAAAAAAATGCATGCGATAACACATTAATTTTGGCAGAATTGTGTGTGTTTTTGTCCATTTAAGCGAGAAAGAGAACTCAATGTGGCCTGTCACACAGTCAGGAGATTCACGGACAGCACACCAGTACAGATTTAAGTTCTTTTTTTCCTTTTTTTTAGCATATTACCGCACTTGTATGGTTTAATAGCATTTGAGTGAATGATAGCGTTATATAATGTAACACTAGCTAAAGGATGACGGGAAAAAAATAATTGCATCACAACCCTAATTAGATAGGTAAATAGATAGGTAGATGATAGATATGGAATATCCGTGGAAGTGTTACTAGTATCTAATTTTGGAGATAGAAACAATACAGAAACGGACTAAAAATGTCAATACAATGTAAAATATTTGCTTTGGATCTTGTTTTAAATTATTTTGTTTCATTACTTGTTGTCTGTTACCATTGTACAAGCAGAATGTGGCGGTTGGTTGGTGTGGTATTCTTCCCGCCCGTTCTACTCTGGGTAAAAAGTGACTAGTGCTGCGTTTTACCCGAAGCTAAACATTCTTCAACTCTCAGCGAACGGTAAAAACCGCAGAGCCCTCAATGCTCTGAATAAAATAGATCCTCAGCGCCTCATCACGATTGTGGCATTTTAAAAACACACTGCTCCCATTGAAAAAAATGGACAAATATGCTAGCCTTGGAGAAAAAACACTTTGGTGGACACACGGCCTTAGTCAGTGGTACAAGAACAGGTGCACGTTGGAAAACTTCCCTTAGTTCAATTGTTGAGAAAAATAATTTGCGACCAAAGTTAATTCACCACAACTGTAGAGAGAGGCACATGAGGCTAAAACAACAGCTACAACAACATAAGCATCTGACTGGACTCATCTCAAAGCCGACTTTAAGCCTTCAGACACCCCCGTGGTAGAGCCCCACAGCTTCTGCATGAAACCCAACGTCTGGAGCTGCACGGCTCACGTCTCCAAAAGCTTTTCAGCTAAATATGTTTGTCCAGCCGTCCAAGAAAGACAAAGCTCTTAAGCCCCTGGTTCTTCGAGTGGGAGAGCCAGAGAGAAATACATCCTGACCCATTTTTTGGAGCATCTATAAATCATACCCGTCCGTCCCAGCGGTATGAACGGAGCATGATCTATTATGGTTCTCATACTCCAGGTGACGGTCTTTCTTTCATTGCTTTGCAGAAGGGGCTGAGGTGGGTAGTGGCGGCACCTGGCCTGTTTAATATATGTACACACCGTCTTCACACAAAAGCCCCCAGTTGTCACAGTGATGGGTCGCAGGTGCAATAAACGGCCTCTTTTTGGAGATGCTGGCGTCCATCATCAGCTTGATCTAAAAAAACAGACGGCACTATGATAAATCCATTCGCTCTACCCGCATTTTCTTCTGCAGCGACGTCAAACCACAGCCAGAGAGTTTGCAAGAGGCATGCAAGGTCGGTTTTTGAACAGGAAGTTGTCCCTTTTGGGCAACAAAGACACAACTTTAGACAACAAGGAACACACGACCACAGCAAGAGAAAGAGGGTTAAAACGCGACCTTGCCTCATGCATGCAGGAAATGAGAGGCTGTTTTTACGGAGCACTGCGAGATAATGGAGTGATTTATTGGAATGGAGCATTTCGTGCCAAGCCTAATTAATCCTGCCGCTCTGTGTTATTGCTGAGAACAGAAAAAAGCCAGAGATATAATAGAAAGGGAAAAGAATTAGAGAAACTAGTATTTGTGTTCAGCCCTTTATTAGATAAACATCTGCTCTTCATATACATGTAGCTCGCAGAATAAATGTGACAGAAAAGAAACCTACTAAAAGGAAATCTCACCAAAACACACACACACACACACACTGGTGTAATTAAGATGTTTGCATTAGTGCTGAAAGATTACACAAAGCAAGCCTGCCGCTGTCTTATGGAATCAATGCCACCAAAGACAACCAACATGTTCAAAGTGTCTAATTCACTGATTTAAAATGGTAAAAAAAAGGTAAATGTTATATCACGGCTATGTCTTCTGTGCTTGTTGGGCTACATGAATAGTTCAAAAACACTCACAACTTTAAAGAGTTACTGGTTTGAATCAGTCTTTCCTATATGAATTGGCTCACTGAATCAATCTGAGCCATTTCTGAATCAACCTATTGACTTTATAATTACTTTCAATGATATCCATATCACAATGAAACAACTTTTAAGCATTGAAGCTTAAACCAAAATAACAGAGCTTCCTTAAAAGGTTTTCAGTGTGCCACAACAGGCTATATAAAACACTAAAAATAGGCAAACTTTGTCATTTAAAGGGTTAGTTCACCCAAAAATGAAATTTCTGTCATTTATTACTCACCCTCATGTCATTCCACGTACATAAGACATTCCTTCATCTTCAGAACACAAATTAAGATATTTTTTTATGCCCCCATATAGAGGAACATAATTATAAAATATAATTAATAAAGGTCCAGAAAAGTAGTAAAGACATTGTAAAAATAGTCAATGTGACCACAGTGGTTCAACCTTAATGTTACGAAGCGACGAGAATAACTTTATTCAAAAATTTAGTCTCCTACACCGTTTACATTACAGACACAACTCATTATTGGCCAACTCCTGTGTCAGCATCACACGCAAGCATTGTGGTGCTCACATACACAGCCCCGGCCAACACTGAGTGTGTTCTGACGTAAACTTGGAAGCCTTTACAATCTAAAGAGCATAGAAGAGTGACAGGGGAGAGACAAAATTGTTGAATAAAGTTGTTATTTTTGTTTTGTTTTTGCACAAAAATATTCTCATCCCTTCATAACATTAAAGTTGACCAACTGTAGTCAAGTAGACTGTTTTATTTTGTCTTCGCTACTTTTCTGGACCTCAAATGTTGTTTCTTTCTATGGGGGATAAAAAACCTCTCGGTTTTCATCAAAAACATCTTAATTTGTGTTCCGAAGACGAACGAACAAAACAACGATGGCAAGCAGATATGGATAAAACTGTATTTTTGAATCATTACTGATATATATTCATAGAGCTGTTTCATTGCTCATTTCACGTTTATAACTGTAAAATGTCGTGAAATATTTTTTAGTATTTTATTTAAAATCGCGTTTCCATAAAAATATATAAAATATATAGGCTATGCCATTATATATTCCATTATCATTCAAATTTTTACGAAGATCAAGATATTTGCTTATAAATCACCCACTATTTTCTTCCCTCATGCCTCTTACCTTATTGTAATAGTCCTTTGCTTTGCAGTGGCATTCTTCAATCCATTCTGAGTGGTTAGGCATTGCCCCCAATTTCCCAGCAACCCTTCTGTTCCCCTACGTCAGTTTGATTGCTTTTGAGGGGAGATGGCCTGATAGAGACCACCGTTTAATCTGTGGACCGGGTTCGGATGCAACTCTTCTATGCGAAACAAATTGCTTTCAGGTTTTCCATGGTGTAATTTCCCTGTTCACGCAAAGACCCTCTTGAGATGAGCCCGACAGAGGATACCCATCCCCTCTAACAGGAGCAGGAAATAGAAGATCAAAATGATAGGGAGAATTTCTTTCTTGTGAACTGTGCTAATTAAAGTGGAAATGGGCACATGTAACTGTGACAATGTAAAAGTGTAACATACTTTCCATTTTCGCTCCATTTATCTTGAAAGAAACATCCTTTATTACCCTGTGGAAGACAAGAAGCAGACAAACGTACAGTCAAGGCCTTGTCCACCTTCAGGTTGTGGAGTTTATTAGCTTGCTGGATAGTGACTAGGAAGAAAGAAAAGTACATAATCCCAGAGTTCCTGAAGCTCCACAACCCTGAAAAAAAAAATCTGTTGCACTCTCTCTTTTCATCTAGATTTGTGCCTGAAAACGGTAGAGATCACGACCAACCGCAGGAAGAATACGCTGGTGGCTCAATAAATTTCCCTCGGCAGATCGGGCATGCGGCCAACGAGCTTGTTTTATTTGCTATAATGGCTTCCTCTTGGCAAAATATGAGCTAAAGGAATGATGGGGGAGAATGTCGGAGAGCTACTGAGGAAAAGTTACATATGTCAAAGACGAATAGCTATAACTCCTGACTGCAGACACATGACTCATCCCGCAGTAGATCTTCCTCTGTAAGCTTCCAATCGGTCAGTCCCATTTGCAGTCAGTGTAAATCAACCGTTGAGGGCGTCGTGCCATCAATGTGTCAAGCGGTTTAGCCTTGCGCTGCTCGCTTCGATCCAGAAAATTGTCACCCGGAGCACCTAGAGCCTTTAGTAGAACAAATGCACAAACCAGACTCAAACCCTCCATCTGCCCCTCTACCCTCTGACCACAAATGAGGAATAAAACTTGAGTGGAGTTCATAACAATTTCAAGTATGATAGCAGAAACAGGGAAATAAAGTCCATGTGACGGATCAAAAGCGGTCTATACACAGCACCTTCCACACAGCCCAAAGCCATCTATAACACTAACTTGTCTATTGTACTATGAATTGAACTACAGTTTGACAAATATTTCACATCTCTTATTGGTGCTGAGACATACCATGGTCAAAAACTTTAAACTAATAAACAATTTATGTTTTGTCTACAATTAGCTGTTACTAACAATTTTTTGTTGTTGTTTTTGTGTTTTCAATGGATTTCACATTTGGGTATATACTAAAAGAACTGTTTTTGGAAACCAATCAAATTATTATTATTATTATTAACAACAAAAATATTGTAATATTATTATTGTATAAAAATGTAATGAATAAAAAATAGCTATAGGGATCTCCCGAGCTGATCTCAAGGATCGGTATTGGGACCGATTAAGTTTCTTTTTGTTTTTTAACTAGTTGGTATCAGTCATCCTAATCCCGATCCTTATTTTACGTTAACTGTCAAGCAGGTGTTGTACAGTATGGCGGTATGCACCTTGAAATGGGTTTCCCAACCACTATTAAAGGGTTAGTTCACATTGTTCTAAACCCGTAAGACCTTTGTTCATCTTCGGAACAGAAATTGAGATATTTTTTGACGAAATCCAAGGTTTTTTTTATGTAGAAAGCAACGTAATTACTGCCATTCAATATCTAAAAAAATAGTAAAGACATCTTTAAATCACCAAAGTGACTAAAGTGGTTCAACCTTAATGTTATGAAGTTATGAGAAGAGAATTTTTTTGTGAGCAAGAACAAAAATCACAACATACTTCAACAGTTTCTTCTCTACCATATCAACTTCGTATGCAGTTAGCACTGTGAACTTAGTGCAACAAAACTAATTTTGTTTTGTTTTTGCATGCAAAAAGTATACTTGATGCTTCATAACATTAAGGTTGAACCACTGTAGTCATGTTGACTATTTTAACAATGTCTTTAGTACTTTTCTGGACTTTAAATGATGGTAATAACTTTCTTTCAATGGGGGATAAAAAAATAAAAAATTGGATTTCATCAAAAACATCTTAATTTGTGTTCCAAAGATAAACGAAGGTCTTTACAGGTTTAGAATGGCATGAGTGTGAGTAATTAATGACAGAAATATCATTTTTGGGTGAACTAACCCCTTTGCTCAGATGAAGCTCGGATGTGCACGCATAACGTGAAAACTAATGAGGTCACTTTTTTCTAGCGCCTCACACACTTTTGAGCTATCGTGTTCAGCATATTTCATGCACACTTTTGTAAAAAATCACTAGATTTTATTTATTTACTGTTTATTTTTATGTGCCGTCAGACTATCTGAGACATTGCCATAACGCATTGCTGTAGGTTGCGCCTTGCTCCGGCTCCAATTGCATTCTTTGTTTTTAAGAAATGGAGATGTATGACGAAAATAGAGGCAAAAATTCCTTTCTGCCTCCTCAACGTGCACGAGGAGAGAAAAGGATTGATTTTCAGGTTCCATTACAAAAGCTCCACGTGAAACTCGGTGGAAACCAGGAGCACGCAGCTGTAACCACAGTGCCTTTATACTACCTTCCACCAGACGCAAACTGCTCCTCATTCCCCTCCTGCCCGAGAGAAAGATAGGATATCTGTGATGTTCTTGATGTTCCTCTCCATTTCTCACCTTGACAGCAAAGCCAGAGAAAGAAAGCTCTACAGGAGACTCCACAGGAAAGTTTTTAGTTATTTCATGGTCTGTTTAGTATTATATTGGATATTAGAGTGAATACAAAATAATGGGAAAGTAAAGGGGGAAGTATGAATGGGATATGATCTCAACATTTAGGCACCCGAAGCATATTTTGGTTACACGATACGTGATTTACGTGAAATATCAAATACTCAGTACCAAATTTTCTAAATGCGTATACTCTGTTCTCTCAGCTTGTACATGCGCCTTGAATTACTATGCATCTTTTTGAACTAATTAGCTTGTCCACAAGGTGGCAAAACTGGCTAAGGCTATTGATTCAGTCTAAAAAGAAACAGAGAAGACAGAACAGCAACATACTACTGGAGATGACAACAACAACTCTACAACTCTAGTTTAAAAAGTTCACAAAGACATTTTTTAATTGGTCATAAATTCTAGAGAGAAACTGCAAAGACAAGGATGAAACTATCTATCTCTTTATGCGCTATCAAATGGAGTGTTCTAAGCATTTCAGCTCTACAGAAACGCAAAGCACTTCACATTAAAACTTATGTTTTGGGCTTAACCGCTTGGTCACAACAACATCTTTAAACCAGTGGTTTGTTTCTAATCATAGTAAACACTCGTAGACATGTAATCTTCTTCAAATCAAACAAATATTTCCCTATTCATTAAAACGCCAGCTGTGAGACTTCGCTTTCAACTGCAAGTTGAATCTCTATCTCCGAGAGACAAAAAGACACTCATGTCTGTAGGAACGCCACATGCGTCTTTCTTTCTTTTGTCTCGCCTCACCTCACCTGACTCGGATTTCCCCTACGATGTAGCGGGGGCCGCGGCGTACATGACGACCACTCCCCCCCGAGACACATCTGCACGCGGCGGCAGACGGATCTGTTCCCATTAGCATGACAACGCTACACACAGGGCAGAAGCAGCGGGCAAGAGGTCTCCTGCTGCACATATGGAGAGACGCCTGTAATTTGCTCGTGTAGGAGAGTAAAGCAACTAAATCTCTCGCTGCTCGCTGAGGTGACAACTTCTGAGGGAAACAGAAAAGAGAGAGAACAAACGACAGGGAGCAGAAAAGAAAATGAGGCACTGGAATGAAGGACCTCAGCAGAAGGTATTCATTAAATTCGTTTTCTGCCAATAAAGCTGCCATCTTGCGAGGATTCCTTCATCCCAGTGCAAACCAGGCTGGCAGCCAGTTCATGGCAGGTTGAGCTACAGCAGATGAGACCGGATTGGACTCAGAGCTAGTTTATGACAAGACAGCCATTTTAACAACCCACACCTGATATATGCCAATTTTATTGAGAGGAACCATATAAAAGTGACATGTAGCCATGTATGGCGTCCCTGAATTTGTGCTCTGCATTTCACCCATTCAAGTGCACACACACACAGCAGTGAGTATTGAACACACACCCGAAGCAGTGGGCAGCCATTTGTGCTGCGGCGCCCGGGGAGTGATTGGGGGGTTAGGTGCCTTGCTCAAGGCTCAATTGTGGGTAATGAGAGAGGAAGAGAGTGCTGTTTATTCACTCCCCCCACCTACATTTCCTGCCGGTACTGAGAGTCAAACCTGCAACGTTCATTACTAGTCTCACTCTCCGATTAACCATTAGGCCACAGCACATTCGAGGGGACAAGACGGAACGGGATGAAGAAAGGATGCAAGCCTCACGTCGAGGCTAACATCACCTATGTGCACCATTTTTTCGTAACACAAGCTATGTTTTCACCACCCTGTTTTTATGCGCATTTATGCGAAACGTGTGATAGAAATGGAAAAAAAACAAAATCTCTTAATTCACAAAAAAGTTTTTACGCTCACTTGAGGTGGTTTTTGACTTGTGCGAAAAAGAGTTACTGTGAATAATGGGAGACAGAAACGCATTTGAATAAAAAAATAATTCTGACGTTGCTAACATTAAACCCACGTGACTAATCGGCTATTTCCACTGCTGGTGTTTTATTTACTGTTGGTTACCAATTGACCCTTAACAACAGGTTGATTGACAGGTGATCTAACCAATGATAACGCCGAATCTGCCATCTTATCCGACAAAGACAGGGAGTAGCCTATAGTAGATTAACCTTGGTTAACTGTGGGGGGGGGAGTAGTGCTCTTATAGTGGTGTGATTGTAATTAGTGCTAGGGTAATGTGCTACAGCTGGCGGGGTGATCAGTGACTGGGTGAGGGCTTATGGGAAATATAGTCCATGTGACTGAATGTGAGTGTGAGTGAGTGTCCAAAGTGAAGTGCCCTCTAGTGGCTGTCTCGGACACTTCAGCTGAAATTGTAACATGTACTCACGTCTTTCCTCACTTGAAACAACATTCCTTCTGATGTTCATTCATGCTTATTTGATGCTATAAATGAACTAGTATGAATAGATGATCGGTTCACGAGCCGCATGAAGGAGCTACAGCGATCTGTCACGACACATTAAAGAGATTAACCATTAGGCCACAGCACATTCGAGGGGACAAGACGGAACGGGATGAAGTAAGGATGCAAGCCTCATGTCGAGGCTAACATCACCTATGTGCACCATACCCCAATATTTCAGGAGGTAAATGTGTAAAGGTCTAGGCCATGACTTCAACTTCACTTGATTTTGCACTAGTTATGTGTTCTTGATTGCTGTAAAGATTGAACAAGACGTAGTTGTGATTGGCAAGGCTTGCTCTCATCAAGGACAGAGCCAAACATTTTCTTTTTCATTTTCCTTCGTCTTGAGGAGAGATATGAGCCTGGCACAGAGCCCGATGCTAACGTTGTCCAGCATATGCGGAGAGTGTAGTGCTCCGTCTCTCTGGGGGACTGGATGGGAAGATGGAAGCATGCAGTTTCAATTATCCAACCCTGAACTGTGCTCTTACCAATCAGCAGCCACGCATTGCATTACCCCTGGGGTGGGATGAGATGCTAATTCAAACCGCGTGTGCTACTGTCAGCAGTCTTCAGTGAATGCTAACCAAACAAGCCACATCTAGTGCTCAACATAAGGCACGGGACTCAATAAAAGCCACCGTCACACTCAGATCCAGCAAGTAAACTTGAAAAGACTGCAGAGAAAGCCTGTTAATAGAAGCGTTACATTGTGATTAGACGCTAATCTGATATGGACAAGAGCCCATTTGCACAGTCCAGCTGGCTTCCAACACGCAAAAGTGCGGTTTGCTTTTCTGCTGAACTGGTGATGACCTGAAATGACATTGTTATCCTTGCAAGGTCACACTTTGTTGGATTATTCTGCGCATCTTAGTAAAATTAAATCGAATGTGTTCTGCTGTCTTTTTTCTCTTTCCCCCAACTCTTTGAAAGTCAATGTTAGGTGACACCGTCTTCTGAGGAGACACTGGAATGGACTGTCTCCACCTTGTTGTGGTGGTATGCATTTGAGATGGCGCTGAAAAGGTGGCGCCTGGAAAGACTTGGATAAAAGGGCTCGAAATGGTTCATGATATGAAAAAGACCTTGGTGTAACATTTGCATTGTCACGGCACACTTCTACATAAGTTTCTGAGCAAAACGGCTGTAGTTTCTTGGAAACAAAAAGAGGACAAAACATTTAAACGTAATGCGAAACACATCCCTAAATCAAGAGGAACTCTGTAGTTGCATAAATGCATAAATGGACAAAATTTAACGTTTGTTTGTTGTTTTTTTTTCTTCATTATTGTTGACAAAAATCAAAAAGCTTTGTTAATGAATAGATAAAACTATGTTTTCAAATTAAAAAATCTAGAGAGCATCTGATTGTTTCTAAAACTCAAGTCATAATCAATAATGTCAGGGATTGCCCTACTTGAGCTGAAGCTGAAGAGTAAATGAACACTGGTAAACTGATGTGCTAACTCAGTCAAACGAATCCAGCACACATGAGATTAATCAAATATATTATATATAAAGAAACCTAAAATTACAACTTCCATCTGCACGAAATGATTCAAAATCACAAGTTACATGCAAATCAGAATACACAAGTTGCATTGTGAATACAATGAATAACCATTTCATTTTGTGTTTCATCATGTTTAAATTAAGATATAAAGTGTTTGAATATTTGGATAGCTACATTTTGCACTGGAAAATGATGATTTTTGTTATAAATAGCTGTTTCCATCCAAAGTTGCGAATTTAACTTTTGCACAAACTTGTAATATTGCATTAAACATTTGCAAATAAAGCAACGTTTTCCATCCAGTGAGCCAAAGAGAACAAAATCGTCACTATTCCTTATAAACTGGCGATAACGTCACTAAGAAAAATGGAAGTTGCAGAAGCGGAAGCCACTGTATAATAACTTTGCAATAAATTACTTGTGCCTCAGATCACGCAGACGAAACGCAATATTGCTTTCGGAGGCGGATACCTGCTTTTTTCGTAACACAAGCTATGTTTTCATCACCCTGTTTTTATGCGCATTTATGCGAAACGTGTGATAGAAATGGAAAAAAAACAAAATCCCTTAATTCACAAACAGTTTTTACGCTCACTTGAGGTGGTTTTTGACTTGTGCGAAAAAGAGTTACTGTGAATAATGGGAGACAGAAACGCATTTGAATAAAAAAATAATTCTGACGTTGCTAACATTAAACCCACGTGACTAATCGGCTATTTCCGCTGCTGGTGTTTTATTTACTGTTGGTTACCAATTGACCCTTAACAACAGGTTGATTGACAGGCGATCTAACCAATGATAACGCCGAATCTGCCATCTTATCCGACAAAGCCGACAGGGAGTAGCCAATAGTAGATTAATGTTGGTTAACTTGAAAAATTGTGCGTACTGTAACGAAGGAGTCAGCGGGTAGAGTCAGAAAGGCAATAGTCAATACAGGGGCAAACAGGCAGAAAATCCAAAGACAGGCAGCAAACAATCAGGAAACAGGGAACAGGCACAATCGAAACTGGGAAAATAAACACAAGATAAATGCTCGGAATTGGTACGTAGGTAACACAATACTTCGCGGTGTGTGTGTGTGAGTAGTGCTCTTATAGTGGTGTGATTGTAATTAGTGCTAGGGTAATGTGCTACAGCTGGCGGGGTGATCAGTGACTGGGTGAGGGCTTATGGGAAATGTAGTCCGTGTGACTGAATGTGAGTGTGAGTGAGTGTCCAAAGTGAAGTGCCCTCTAGTGGCTGTCTTGGGCACTTCAGCTGAAATCATAACACGTACTCGCGTCTTTCCTCACTTGAAACAACATTCCTTCTGATGTTCATTCATGTTTATTTGATGCTATAAATGAACTAGTATGAAGAGATGATCGGTTCACGAGCCGCTTGAAGGAGCTACAGCGATCTGTCACGACACTATACGCTATTTATTGTTTAAACTTCTTAAAAAAATACAATATTTTAAATATGAAACTGCTTCATACGTTGTCAGTGTCCTCTTTGCTCCGCGATGTATTTTTGACTGTGGGAGAACATGACGTGAGAGGGTTTTGCGAAGGGTCAATTACCACTTCCACCATCATCTGCTCAAACAACTTGATTTTTTTTTTTTTTAACAAACTTTAAAAAGCTTCATGTTTGGTTGGAAATCCAGCTACTGCTGTGTAAGACAGTTCTGGGAGGCGGTTGTATACTGCACCACTTTGAAGACAGACTGCTCAGGCATTTCAGATGCTGCAATGAGACCGGTCCCATCGCAAAATCCTGTCTATTTTTGATGCGCATCGATGAATTTATTCAGTAATGTGTTTCCATCGTAGTTTATGTGCATGTTTTCTTATCGTAAAAGAAAAAAATTATCTGACTCAATTGAGTGCGTACGTTTTTATGCTCATTTTTATGCTCGTATTTATGCGCATCTTGCCATTTCCATCCATCATTTTTTTATGCGATATTCTAAAATGCACATAAAAAAAGTGGATGGAAACAGCTAATGAGATGCTATTTTAATGAAAGCAAAGCTGACTAAATTAAATTTAGAGGATATTGACGTCAAAAAAACTGTAATTTGATACTCTATGTTGTATAATTAAACGATTTAAGTTCTTTGTCGCAAGCAATTCTCTCACATTTCCTAGTTTCTGTGGCACAGTATACAATGGGGTTATGTCTCCCTGGTCCTTTCATCTGCGACATCTTTGGTCACGTCTTCAATCACTCTTCCTAAACACCCCCCTGCCGAAGCATGGTGTCAGGCTTGCTGTGTAACCGCTTTCCCGTGACGACCCCTCGCTCTGCTGACTTTTCCGTCAGACGCGGAGCAGCGTGGCTGAGGTCGCAGGTCTTTGGAGTGCAGCCAGTCACAGCTAGTCACTCGCTAATTGCCCACTTCTGGAGTTTGCTACGGTGACGGAGAAACCTCAGCATCCAGGGTCACGACCGCTCATGAGATGGAATTATATGGATAGACAGGTGATGAGTAGAGCTAACTGTGGGTTAACTAGATGACCTATATCAACTACAGCAAGAGCTGATAATGTCCAGTAGTCAAATAAACACCTGCTGCACTACGTGAATAATTAGTCGCCAGAAACATACTCGATGAAAGCAAAAAAAAAAGATTGGTCAACGCCGGTGTTTATCTTGCTAACATAAATGTTCAATAACAAAGATGCATGCCTATATTTATTTTGTGAACAATATGACTAAAATGTCCATAATGATGATAATAAAAAACATTTTTGTAGCTGAAAATATAATCAGAAAAAGTAATACCACATATATACAATAAATATTAATACATATTTAAATTATATATTTAATATATACAATTTTAAAAATGTGGTTTAAATTTGCATGTTCACGTCAACTAAAAGGTTATTTGAAGTAAAATTAGATGCTATTTTAGTCAAAGTAAAATGGATAAAAATGAATAAAATTATGAAAAAATGAAAATATCCTTTAAAATAAATATTTTGTCTTCAAAATACAAAAACTATGATGAAAAAAATTAATACTGTTCTTGTTGCACACACTTAACATACTTGCATTATTAATAGGTCTGTGTAAGTTCAGGTGTTCTTCAAACACAAAATAAATAAATAAATAAATAAATAAAAATAAAATAAACGTTTATGCTACAGCTTGATAAAATAAAATAAATAAAAAATAAAATAAAATAAACGTTTATGCTACAGCTTGATAAAATAAAATAAAAAATAAAATAAAATAAAAGTTTATGCTACAGCTTGATAAAATAAAATAAATAAAAAACAAAATAAACTTTTATGCTACAGCGCCCCCTTGATAAAATAAAATATAAAATAAAAATAAAAAATAAAATAGAATAAACGTTTATGCTACAGCGCCTCCCTTGATAAAATAAAATATAAAGTAAAATATACGTTTATGCTACAGCGCCCCCTTGCCAAAATGCAATGCATACTTTGATTTTCAGTCTTCTATAGCTTTTAGTATGTTTCGGGCCTTTGATGGAAGGAATAAGGGGAAATAAATGATGATATATCTTCTCTCTTTCACACACAGTTTAACATGACTCACGAGCTTGCCAACTGGAAACCATTATCCAATTGAGTGGAATTAGGGCATTAACATAATTAAGGCATTCACTACATTACATGGGAAAAATGCTCATTTGCTTGCCTAAATTGCAGTACAATTCCATCCATGATTCCCTTTTGCATTCCTCTTTCAGCGCTACGCTATAATTTCCGCTCTGGTGTCCATTTCATCAGGATCACCTTTGTTGGCGGGTCCTGGTATTAGGGGCCGTTGTTCTTTCTGTCTGTATCATGATGGAAGTATGGAAAGGATATTCAGATCATATTTCTGCAAGAAAAAACTGCCCTTCCTGTCTCTCTGAAAAGCCACAGATCAACCAAATTCCTACCCGAAACGCTTTTATCCATTGTTTTTTTTTTTGTCATTTCTGACTGGATTCAGTTACAAAACCTCTCTGCTCTTCCACCAAGGGCCAAGGACACAAAAAAGTACTTACTGTAGACCTGAAAAACAGTCTCGCTCTGTCGCTTTGTAAAATTTGGAAACCTCTTCCCTCCGCCTATTATAGCCCATTATATACCCATTAAAGAGCCACTGATGTCAAGACGATGGACAACATGGAAGAGGATTCAACAGTTGTAGAAAGAGGGATGATAACTGGCATTAAAGAGCTGTTTTTTTCTATCCAGATTGTGGGCGTCTGAGAGGATTCCCACAGCTTTACAAGTTTACACAAGACTCCACAGTCTCTGTTTGTGCAAATGCAAGAGCCGATCATGCATCATTGATCACGTTTTTTTTGTTTTTTTTATATAAAACAAACATTTGGTTTTTTTATTTCTGTGATGTAGGCTACTGTGTACTATTTTGCTAGTTTAAATATGGTCATGCAACTTACACAATGTATAATTTCATAGAAATGTTTGAACTACATTAATATTATGTTGCTGGAATACATCTGACTACATTAATATCTGCATGTGTGCATTGTGGATATATGCCAAACAGAGAAAGGCTACATCGGTTTTGGTTTCGCCCAAGGTTTCTTCCTAAAACTCTTTTATAGCACTATACAAATCATGTGTGGTAGTCGTAGCCTAATGGTGAGGGAGTTGGGCTTGTAACCTGAAGGTTGCTGGTTCGATTCCCACGCCGGCAGGAATTGAAAATGGGGATTGTGAATGAAGGCACCTAACCCCTAATTGCCTCACTTGCAATGGATAAAAGCGTCTGTTAAATGTAAAATGTAAATGTAATGTTGAATTTCTGATAAGGTGGCTTTAACTACTATATACTTACATCAAAATACAAGTACAATGTACTTACTATGTTCATATTGTATAGCAAAATACTTTTGCTGCTATTGAGGTGGGATAGGGGCAAGATTAGGGACAGGTTTGGCAGTATGGGTAGGTGTAAGGGAAGGGTCAACAGTGTAATTATAAAAGTAATTAGAGAAATTAATTACAGATGTAATTACATGCAGGTATTTTTTAAAATAAAGGTGTAGTATCAAATGATTAATTTAAATCCAAGTAGGCTAGTTAGTAGTTAGTATGCGAAGTTTGCGAAATATCATACTGATGATATTCTAACACTTCGTTGTGTTGAGCTGTATAACATTGATTAGTCTCATAGCCTACATTTGCTTATCTTGTCTAATAATGTGCAAGAGCGCCGTCTCTGTCAAGTCAAAATTTGTCACAAAGCTCTCGCCATCTCGGAAACGCCACGCCAATATTGATCCTCATTTTATTTCTCCTTATGTCCCAAATTTTGCTTGTCATGGTCCATAATGTTTGAACGAACCAAAAACAGCGTACCACTAGACGTTACGCAACTGTTTACGTCTGTTGCCATGATTACTATGGTGACATGGGAGGGACACTATTTAAAACTGTGAATTTTTCTGAAGGATTTCATTTAGGATAATGTAAGTTCACAGCTAAACGAAATACATAACACTGTGCAAGTGGTTTTTGGATATTTTAATATAAAAATCTTACATATTGTGCCTTTAATATATACATTTTTATATTTATACACTATAATAATTACTTAAAAGTATATTAAAACATACACTGTACATATACACTTATAAATTGTATAAATATAAGAAAAATACAATTTCTGTGAAGGGATTAATGAAACTGTTAGTGAAGAAAGTAAAAATAACTTTTAGTCTGGCCGAACCAGTAGAAAAAATTCGTATGGTTGAGCCTCGCTATGTGTGAAACATTACTCCAATAAAACACTGCGATTTGCATCAATGCACAGCACATCAGCAACAGATTCTAAATGTCAAACTCATGAATAAAAGTGATGCAAGGTTCATATCGGCTGATTTATATCATTAGCCTATGTTGGATTACTAGAGCAGACTGTGCATCCAAATCTCTTTTTTCTTCTTTTGACACCATGGCATTTACTACACGCTGCTGAGAGTTTCACTGTGAAACACCTGGTAAAACAGAACTCATTTTTCCAACACTGCCGTACCTCTTCTAGCACATCTTATATAATAAATCATTATTTTGTTCATTAAATAAAACATTTTCTCCAAGCAGGTACTGTTCCGTTTACCGCATGAATCAAGAGCACTTTCATCGAACAAAACAATTCGATATGATGCATTTTTATAAGCCCACTTGACACGCTAAAACACAAGCGGGCGACCGGCGTAGCAAACTCTCCATGACAATGTTTTGTAAACCTTTCTACGCCTCTCTGCGGTGCCTGCCCGTGTGAACAGAGACTTTCTGCTAATGCCACGCTGACACGTGGTAAAAGCAAAATAACAGCGGGCTACCGAACTCTCTCGTGTCTCCCTTCTGTGCTCTTTGGATTGTTTTTGTCGCTTGTCCTGTGGTGGCCAGTGTGGGCAGCTTTTCAACAGCTGGAGAGCTCCACTACTGGGCCTGCTGTCTTTAAAAGACGGCATCGAAAAAGTAATAAAGACTGCATTAAAATGTTTACAGCCTGCAATCATTTGGAATAAAGCCTCTCTTTGCTGCAGCTGGACTCAGTCTGGAGGAGAGAAAAAGAGAGAGCGACTCCAAGGTCAACACACGCGTGTGTTTCAAAGGTGCTAAAACAACCGGGCTGGAAAAACAATCCAACTAACGCTCCACCTCGTTCAGCCTGGAGAAAAATAACACGGAGGACATGATTATGTTAATTCAAGGACTATGACATGTTTGAAATATTTGCATTACTTGTTTAAAGTGTAGTTTAAAGGTGCAATTTATGTTTTTTCGTAAATGATGCCATTGTGGAAATGATGTATTCACAGTCAATACACAGTTCACATTCACAGAATTACCAAATGCGGGTAGCACATGAATAGTCATGTGATCTCAAGATGACGAGGCAACCCACTATAAATCCACCTGCCATAACTGCAGTTTTCGATTAAAGTCACCATGAAATCAAAATGGACTTTTTTTTTTTAATGTAAAACTGACGTATTTATTATTAATGATTTATGTGCACATCATTAACAAAAAAAAAAAAAAAAAATCATGTGCCCTTTTAAATTTAATCCAGTGGTTCTCAAACATTTTTGGTCGCACCCCCCTTTAAACCTTTAAAAAAAAAAAAATTCTTTTGCACTTCCGTGTTCGTCATTACATCATGTGTCGGGTCAGAGGTTACTCTTCCGCCACAAATCTATGCCAAACTAATACGGTTCAAACATTAAAGATAAGTGAACAGTCATTACTAAAATAACAATAACAAAGTTACAAATAAAGTAAGGTCTAACAGTAGTGTTCATGTACATAAGTGTAATATTTAATAGTGATATAATACTGCAGTGTTCACTGTATAAATTAAATCTAGATTAATCTTTGTCAAAGCTGTGTTTTGTTTGATTAATATTAATGACATAGACCGCAGAAGGTATATTCGGCTGCTGTCACTTTAAGACCTAATGAACAGATCTTATAAAATGATTTCTCTCAATAGTTTATATTCACTTAAGATATAACCTAGTGTGTTTAAGAGAATATTTGCCGAGATGGGTATATATATATATATATGTACGCAACCGCAAGAAGATGTGAAAGAGAACTCGATTCTGTGTTTGTACAAAATTTAGTTCTCTTTTGCCTCTTCTTGCACTTAAATTGCTTAAAATTGCTTAATTTTTTAAAAGGGCAAGACTTAAAAACACATGCAAATGATAAACTTTCACTCCGTGATGGTTAAACTTTCCAACTAATCCACAAATCACAGTCGTGTTGAAACGTGGGGCCTGGACCTGACGGATCATGGATCAACCATGATCCATTACATTCCCCATAGACAAAATCAAGTCCCACTCTACAGTTTTTCTTGTCGGAGAAGTCGTTTCACTTAGATATATACGTCACAATAGTGAAGAAAAGACTATTGTAACTATACTAACAAATATAAATAAAAACAAATGCCACAGCCATATCACCCTGTAGCCCAAGACTGGTTGCCCACTGAAGCTAAGCAGGGCTGAGCCTGGTTAGTGCCTGGATGGGAGACCTGGATAGGTTGCTGCTGGAAGAGGTGTTAGTGACACCAGCAGGGGGCGTTCACCCTGTGGTCTGTGTGGGTCCTAATGCCCCAGTAAAGTGACGGGGACACGATACTGTCAAAAAGCACTGTCCTTCGGATGAGACGTTAAACCGATGTCCTAACTCTCTGTGGTCGTTAAAAATCCCAGGATGCCCTTTGAAAAAGAGTAGGGGTGTAACCCCGACATCCTGGCCAAATTTGCTCATTGGCCTCTGTCCATCATGGCCTCCTAATCATCCCCATACACTGATTGGCTTCATCACTCTGTCTCCTCTCCACCAATCAGCTGGTGTGTGGTGGGCGTTCTGGCGCAATATGGCTGCCGTCGCATCATCCAGGTGGATGAGGAGATTCCAAATGTAAATCGCTTTGAGTACCTAGAAAAGCGCTACAAAAATGTAACAAATTATTATTAATATTATTATTGATTAGTTCTGGCTGTAATGCAGCCTTCACATGCTATCGTAAATACAAGTTTCCTAGGTAAAAAACTGCACATTTCGCCCTATCATGTCGAAACTTGAATGCGTCAAGCTTGCAATCACGACTGGAAATGATCAAATCTCCTATAGCACATGAAGGCAGCATTAAATCTGATTGGATAGGTCCTGTTCGAAGCTGTTATAGCTGATATATGCACAAGAAGTTATCTGTGAAGTCATGTGTGAACTTATGTCATAAACAGCCTATAGCAAGGCTACTGAATAGTATTACTTGTTGAAAGAACTGCTTAGTTGTAGTCACAAATGTTATTATTTATTTTATTTTATGTTGTTGCCGTTTCCAAAATGAATTGATTTAACAGGTATTTAATTTGTGCCTAACGACAACCTTTTAACCCTGTCAATCACTGTACAGTGATGTAACGGTGCCTCGAGTGTCTCTTTGCTTTGCTTCAAAACAATAATAAATGTAAAGCTTATGTAATATTATTTACATCAGTGTGTTTTCCACTCCAGCTGTCACTGAATTGTAGACCGCACATAAACGCAAAGCAAATTGCCCGACAAAGAGACACTAAACGAAAGGACCACACAACATGGTCGTCAGATGTTCACGCATCACATAACAAAATGATAGTCTCTATTCGCTTTCATATTAATGCAAGACATGCACAGATCCCAGAATAGCTGGAGCTGGATACGCGGACATCAGAATCACAATCACAGCACTGGTTTTCAAATGACAAACTTCCTGTTTGAAACCATCATTCCAAGACGGCAAAAGAAAGAACAAGTGAGATTAAATACCCAGGGCCAAAAAAAACTAGGGCTGTCAATCAATTTAATTACATAATATTTAATTTGGTTTAATTACAGGATGCACCAATTAATCAAATTAAAGTGATCAAATTAATCAAATTATAACAGTCATTCTAAGACAGCAAAAGAAGAAAGAATGAAATAAGATTAAACACCCATGAAAAAAAGTGTTTACAGCTGTTTTGGCATCATTGGCGTTACAGCAACAGTAACTGTAAATCTATTTAATTACATGATATTTAATTCATTTTAATTACAGTATGTCAATTAATGAATCAAACTAAATCACAATTAATTGCATATATTTGCATTATTTTTAATTAAACTGCACTGAATTTTTGCTTTAAATTGTTGAGAAATTGATGCTGCACATCAAACATTTAAGAGCGTGACACTGCTATAAAGCGGCACTATTCTCGATAAATTGAGATTATATATATATATATATATATATATATATATATATATATATATATATATATATATATATATATATATATTCTCTCCAAATAGAGATCACAATTCTCCTACAATTCTGAACAGACAACTAAACAAAATACCATGTAATGTATTAGAGGTTCTGACAAAATGTTAGTGCATTTAAAGAAAACAAAAAAAAAAGTTTAATTAACTTGAATTATTTTTTATTTTTTTTAAATCATTTTGAATGAATGATTCAATGACTCACTCATAAAAACTTCACTTGTTTTCTTACTGAATAAATCAGCGTGATTTTAAATGAATGATTCAATGAAACATACGTTTTTTAACAGTCACTTGTCGCCACCTACTGATAAAGTTAATTTCAAAAGGTTATTTTCTCTATTTTGATAGACATGAGTGTTAATATCCGAACTATAAACTTTATCCCAGAACTTCTATGATGATTTGAATTACTGTGACAGAAATAATGATACTGTGTGGTCTCAAAAGACTGTTTTTGAAGCGATTTCATATTTTAGGAACAAGATCGCGTGGGTGTTTGAATCGCGATCTTTTAATTATTCGGGCAGCTCTACTATGTGTGTCCTTTCCTGTTTATCTTAGACACTAATCCTGAACATGGATCCTCTGAGCTCATGGCATTCAGCTGAGCAACATAAAAGTGTGTGTGACAGACAGCAGGATATTATAGATGTCACTCAGACCAGCAGGCGTCTCTTTTGAGGCCGGCATTTCCCTGGTTTAGTGTTTCAGAGAGAAATCGTGTTTCTGTCGCTTAACACAGACACACCACACATTTCAGCTGCAAGTCATTTTCAGTTATTTCAAGGGGGACCACAGACAGCGAGGAACCGATCGACGTAAAAACAAGTCCAGCTTGTTTACACAGACCACCATTTTAACTCCTCGAAAGAGTCTCACAGACCTATTTGGATTTTTTTTTTTTTTTTAAAGTCACGTGACTTTAGAATCGTCTGGTTACCAAGACAGAGAAAAAAGCCTAAAGAAAAACCCTTCAAGTCGAACTCACCTAAGAGCTTCATTTACACATTAAAGAAGAAAAAACTGGGGCAAGCTATTTTCAGAGCTCAACCTTTCCGCGACTCCAGCGAAAGCTGAGAGGTAAAACAGGTGTTGCTGTGATGCATGGGAGGGCAGGTATCTGGGTTGAAAGCCAGTGGGAGACCCAGGGCTCAGATACAGTCACAGCTAACGAGACACTGGATGAAATGTCGAGCAGCCAGCAACACAGTCAGAACCAATAACAGGCTACACTCTTAGAAAAAAAGACTCCAATTAAAAGCAAGAACGAGTTTACAACCTGATGCAATACAAGAAACATCTTAACAACAAAGAACTTTTCCAGATTTAAGGCTGGATTACACTACACATGACATTTGCTCAGATTTATTCCCTGATTTGCAGTCTGGATGAGTCAACAATAGTTGCAGAAAGTCTGCAATAGTCTGCATTTTTGGGGGCAGACAAAGTTGACAAATTTCACAGAAAATCACATAGGGCTCAGGCTCAGATTTTTTAGCTTCAGTCTATGATTTCATCCAGTCGGAGAATATCAAAATATGCTTGATATTTTGAGGCAATTTTAGAGCACATATCGAAGTGTATGACAAAGCTACTGAAACCGAAGCCGCCTACCAGTGTTGCAATAAAATACAATACAATAAGTACATTAACATAAGATAACAGTGGCCTCAATATTTGGCTCAACAGCAAACATAAAACAACTGACTGCGGCACTCACATGTACATGATGTAGAGTCCATACTGACTCCTTCTACCCACTCATGACCGCATCCAAATGCGCTTGGCTCGTTTTTTTTGTTTTCGTAAAGCTGAACACAATCAGAGTTATATTAAATAATATCCTGGCTCTTCCCAGTTTTGTAATGGCACTGAATAGCGAAGCTCCAAATACCATAAAAATGATCCATGATGTAGGCATAAGCTTAGAACTGATGAACACGGAAAAGTACGGAGAAGTCTAAAATGAAAAGGATTTCGGAAGGATTTCAATATAATAAGAGGCGCTACGTCCCACATCATACGTCAGGTCAGAGGTGACCCTTCTGCCAGAACTCGACTCTTGTGAAGGAGTGTCCGGCCGTTGCCGTAAGCCAGTGATTATAGTTTATAAAGTTTCGTTGACTGATGACTGTTACTTGACTAAAACTACACTAAAACTAAGAAAGACAAAAATGGCTAAAATGTGACTAAGACTAGCATTTTTGTCTGAAGATTAAGACTAAGACTAAATTAAAAGACTAAATAAATGGCTGTTCAAATTAAAACTGTCATAGACACCAAGAATGGCTTGAGGGTGAGTAAATCATGGGATCATTTTCATTTTTGGATAAACTATTCCTTTAAGTAGAAAGGTAGAAAGAAAGAAAGGTAGAAAGAAAGACAGACAGACAGACAGACAGAAAGAAAGAGAGAAAGACAGACAGAAAGAAAGAAAGACAGAAAAACAGACAGACAGAGAGAAAGACAGAAAACAGACAGACAGAGAGAAAGAAAGACAGACAGAGAGAAAGAGAGACAGACAGACAGACAGAAAGACAGACAGAAAGAAAGGTAGAAAGAAAGAAAGAGAGAAAGAAAGACAGACAGAGAAAAAGAAAGACAGACAGACAGACAGAAAGAAAGGTAGAAAGAAAGAAAGAGAGAAAGAAAGACAGACAGACAGAAAGGTAGAAAGAAAGAAAGAAAGACAGACAGATAGACAGATAGAAAGAAAGACAGAAAACAGACAGAGAGAAAGAAAGACAGACAGACAGACAGAAAGACAGAAAGAAAGAAAGAAAGAAAGAAATGCTTCATGGCAGTGATTTTTTCATGGGGAAACACCACTCACATTTTCTTCATAAAATATAAAAATCCAGCTTCAAATGTCAGTAAAAAAGAAAAAATCCTAGAAAGAACATTTCAAGGAGAGAAAGAGCAAAAGAGATGGGAATGACTCCAGAAACTCTCCTCTAAAAGACTGGGCTGAATCTGTTATTTATGTGGAGATAGTGTGGACGTCTTGCTGCTTGGACACACCAGTGGGGCTGACCCCACCCGCTCCAACACCCCATTAATTTACCTCACCAAAGTCGCACATCGCCATGGGAACCTCATTACCACTCTCCTGCACTCTCTAGTCAGCGCCTTTGCTGAACAGATTCACTAGCTTTTCAGAAAACAGAGGATGAAATGGAGAGAGAGAGAGAGAGAGAGAGAGAGAGAGAGAGAGAGAGAGCAGAGAGACCTGCAGAAGCGAAATCAGCCTTCACCTCCAGTGTAGAGGGAGTAGGAGAATAACAACAAGCGAGGCTCAGATCAAAAGACAGTGGTTTTAATAACTTTCAGCCGAGAGGACGGACAAGGCAAGAGCTTGGGAAAAAAAGAGGAATATAAGAGGAAGCAAGATACAGATAATAATCTGAGCGAACGCTGGCCCCATTAGAAAGCGAGATGGTTTGTGTAGGTCCACCTGTCTGTGGACGTCAGGCAGCGACCGCTGTGCCGCTTGTTAGAACATGGAAGTTTGTGTCTCAGGGGAAGTACTTGAGCCGGAGGTGGAATCTCTCAGACATCTTTCGCTCTTGTTCTCCTTCCTTCGTTTCTCTCTCACTCCATCCCCTGCCGTGACACTTTCATATTCAGATAAGCCAGGAACAATGGCACACATGCCTGATTGAAGCATCACACACATATGCCTCATCACACCGCCTTGTTAGACCGACCAGGGAGGCAGACGAGACAAAGGGACCAACGTCCCACTGTGGGAAATTATCTCAGAGTTTGAATCTGTGCAGCAGACATGGCTGCTGGGGGTTTTACTTCTCGTTCAAAGCCACGGACGACTGTCACCACTGCATCAGTCTGGTTATTAGTTCGATGACAAAGAAACAATTTGGACATTTGCTTATTTTAGACAACTGATCCTAGCCTTTTTTTTTTTTTTCACTAGTGCCATAACATGAAAATGAAGCGCGCTGAGCCCAAACTCGCATCTTGTCTGAGTAGGCGGGACTTATTGAGAAGCCCCTCCCCTTTTTTTTAAAATAGCCAATAGCGTGTTCTATGTTCTATCCACCATATAGAAAATAGTAATTCAGCCGCAGCTTCAGCGTGTATTTATAATATAGTATGAATTAAATTCGGACGTATTACATCCGCCACGTTGTTACTGTCATGTGACCTACCAGTGTCAGTTGCGTCACTTCTCTTCCATTCATAAAACCCAGTGGGCTCATGGGATATTAAAGTGTCAATCAAATCCGCACTTCAGAATCTCGCTAAAGTAGGTCATCTGGGGACTTTTCACCTAGTGTTTTTAGCAAACTATATAGTTTTCAGATGCAGATGTAGAGTGCAATAGTGCCCGCCCACTTTTTCAGCAGCCTTGGAATTGGGAAGTATTTTTTCCTGTATTAATTTAAATTTGAGTTACAAGCCATGAACCAAAGCAACAGCTACGAGGTGAATCACAACATTACACATTTTTATTTTTAACCAAATAATATTTGAAAATCAGTACAAAAATACATGCACACACTGGCTTTAATGAGGGAAAGAATCCCATGAATCCCACTATCCCATGAAGCATTGCAAATGACAATCAAACTATAATATAAATATGAAACTATTGATTTAAAGATGTTAATTATATAGACTCAAACTATTTATTTTACATTTATGCAAAAATGTACTAAAATGGATAGAATTATTAAAAATAAAAATAAAGCTAAAATGTAGTAAAATAAATAAGTAAATAAATTCTTAAACTAAAATTAAAATGACTAAAATATAAAAATAAAAGCTTGTTCAAAATATTAATAAATACTATGTATATTTAAATAATATTTAAAAATGATTAAAAGAATGAACACAATAGAATAGAATAAAGTTATGTAGAATAGAATCCAAAAGAAGAAAATCAAGCAACTAGCAAACTGTCTATTCACATTTATTTTTATCGTGTTGTACCTGAAGATTTAATTAATTCCTCTGTTAATTCCATCTCATGTTTCCCAAAGTCTGTTCAGCAGTGACTCCCTCCTGTTAATGATCATTTTAACGACCAAACGTCTGCGATTGTCCAGATAATCCACGCAAACAGATTCTGTTTAACAACTGTGACCACTTTTAGATGCACACAATCACTTTGGCTCCTGTTTGGCTGAAGCAGGACACTAACCTGACTTTATGGTCACTCACCGACCACCCACTCGCCACATAGAAACTACTGCTGTAAAAGTGAACAGATTTGTGTCTAGATATGAGCGAGAGTGCCAATGGGCAAGAAATCCACAGCCCCCGGAGATGATACAAGATCAGCGTCATAAAAGCCCAGATGGCTGATAGCCTGTGGCAGACCTGCAGGACTATAGATGGCCATTCCAACTATGGCCAATTATAGCAATCGCAACGTCTCCCAGGAAAAATGAATGGCTGGAAGCGGGCAAAGCTGAAAAATGGTGTGTCCGTGAGTGGGTTTGTTTCTAAACAACTTAGACTGTTTGAAAAATGGAAAGAGTACCGCACACCAATGCATCAAAAGATGAATGCAAAGGACGCAAAGTGTATTCTGTAAATTAGTAGAATGATCTTGATCTGTGTGGTGGATCTCAATTCCCAACTAGACTGTATGATCTTCATGGCTAGCTTTGTTGTTGTTGTTTTGATTTATTACCAGGCTTGAGGTAAGTTGAATCATTAATGACATCGAGATGCCGATTCCTGCATAGCGAATCAAACAGCTATTAAAGGAAAACGTCCACTTAAAGTCAAACTGTCGTTTTATTTTTTTTTCCAGATATTTTTTGGGGAAACCGGGATACTTTTTTTTTTTTTCTTCAAAAGCAGGATTTATTTTAATAGCAAATTTTATTTATGTTTTATCTTTTTTGAGTTTTTGAGATGAATGTATTTTCATTACTGAGACTGCTGAGGAGCGTCACCTGCGCACTGCACCGGTATCGTATCTCTCACGGAGAAGCTCTGGAAGCATAAAAGCAGGAGAGATGACCAGGCCTGGATTTTATTGTTTTATTACGTGTGTGTGTGCGGCAGTCATTTGTGAGGGACCTCTGCCATTTTACTTTAGTTTTGTTTATTTTGATATATTAAAGTTACGTTGAACGTTCGCAAAGACACGCCCCCTTTAGTTACTGTTGCTTTGTCCGACAAGCCATGCGCTCTCCCGCCACACATCATGTTCTCACAAAGAGAAAAATACATCCCGGAGCAAAGAGGACACTGATAAGACAGAGCAGGCTACTTTTGATATGAAACAAAGTTTCAAATTTCAAATATTGTAATTTTAAACAATAAACACCATATAATAATAATGTGTCATGACAGATCGCTGTAGCTCCTCAGTTCAAGCGGCTCGTGAACCGATCTTCTCTTCATACTAATTTATAACTCCCCTGATTGCTTTGTCGGACAAAATGGCAGATTCGGGGTTATGATTGGTCAGATTGCCTGCTGGCGAAGGGTCAATTATATATAATATTTTAAAAGCCTGTTACATTTCCAAAAAATTTTAAAAATCCTGACATTTACAGGTAAAGTGAACTATCTTGTTCTCTTTCTATGAAATCATCCATCCATCCTCCATGCATTCCCGTCAGTCAGTTTGTAATCAAAAAAGCTCATGCAGGCAATAGAATCAAGGTGTCGGACGACCACATGGGCAAAAGCCGCTAATTAATCTGCTATAATGATGAGGCAGCAGCCGCTCTGGCCGGAAGCCATGCTCACCCCTACAGCACACCGCTGCAGTCCAGACACCCCCAATCTGGCAACCTGCTGTAATTAGGGCCAAGTTGCCTATTTCCCATCACCCTGCATGCCTAGAAATCAATACTTAATTACCTCCAAGCCCTCCCTTTTCAGAAACACACACACACACACACACACACACAGGCCGGAATAGAAAACTCAACGTATACAGGAAGCTACTAACACAAAAACACATGCGGAAGAATAAACCCACCCCTCAGCCATCCATTTCAACGTTTAGGATCTTTTTGCCTCATTTTCTTTTTTCCTTCACCTCTTTCATCCTTTCCTTTTTCCTTTTTTTTCACAGCCTAAGCTGGAGATTACATTTACGGCAAGAGCACATGAAATATGGGTTTGTGATGATTCTGCATAGGCAAAGAGGTCATAACTCAGTCTTAATGAGAGAGCGAGAGAGAGCATAAGAGAGAAAGAGAGAGCAAGAGGAGGCCCAATCAACTGCACTGCCTCTGCATTGCCTCTTCACACAGCAGAGATATTACCCTGACTGCCACGGTAAAAAATAACACCAGATAAACTGCTTTTTGATGAAATATTAATGATCTAATAACATTAGTCAGCCCTCCCGCTGACCCAAACCTTGATTTTCTGAGGTGAGCTGATTGCGTGTGGCGAGCAGTTTAAAATCAGTGAAGTTGAGGCGGAAGAGACGCGCTCAGTCACACGGTACTGGTGATGCGTGACGCAGCGGAGGGGGCGGAAGGTACACTGCGTCAGGTACAGGATGTTGACTTCTCCATGCTAATGATGCAAACGTAAAATAGATGCAGATGTCCAGCTGTGATTGGAAACTTTTTTTTCTCTCTTTACAGTGGAAGCACTATGGTTACTGCTAACATTCAGGACTAAGGATTTTGAATGAATCCTCATTGATAATGTGACCTCAAATCATTCAGCTTTTTGAAGAGAATTGCACTAAGCAATCAGACGTACAATTTTCACCCAGTGGACAATAAAACGGGTGGAAAATCCCATAGACTTAAACTGAAGGAGGGAATCAAGGTATATCTAGAAACCTTGAGCTACTACACATTTACATTTTCTCCAAAGCAAAAAGCCTAAAAATAAAATAACCACAATGTCATTAATGATTAATCACACAATGATTAATCTATATTTAATTTATACAGTAAACACTATGCATGCAGTGTATTTATATTTATATTATTAAATTTCTGTACTTGAACACTACTGCTAGACCTAACTTTATTTGTAACTGTTCTATACCATTTATCTATGGAAGTAGATTATTTTTACTGTCTAGTGACTTGTCTTTAATAATGTTTATTAGTTTTTACTGTAGTAATAACTAATTTGTCTCAAAACCCTCATTTTTATTTGTATTTTATTTATTTATGTATTCTTTTTTTGCTGATCTAAAAAACCGAACCGTGAGTTTTGTTATGATATAGTATCGAGCATACTATAGTAACTCCAGTCATTTTCTCCATGCAGATTTTCCTGCATTATTTCAGCTTATTTTTGAAAAAATAATCGTGTTTAACTGCAGAATTCCTGAAGAAAAACTACATTATCCATGCTGTACAGAAAATTACACCAATCAGAGAGTCTAAAAAAGCAACACATGCCAAAACATCTTGTTAGCTCCGCCCACTCCCATGAAGTACTGCGAATGGCGTAATCGAGTCAAGTAGTAGGTTTATGTTTCTCCATCTTTTTTAATTTGATTAAGCTGCTCCTTCATGGAATTGTAGTTCAACAATATCTTCTCTTTTGTGTCATTCTCATTCGTTGTTTACATCCAGCGCTTCCAGGTTCAACATCAAAACGGCGACTCATTATTAGCCGGCACTTGCGTAAGCATCACACCCATGCGTCGTGCTGCTCACATGTGCAGCTTTGGCCAATACTGAGCCGGCATTCGGACGTAAACACAGAGGCCTTCGCTGTGGTCAAGAGATTGTTGAATAAAGTCGGGTTTGTTTTTGTTTTTGCGCACAAAAATATTCTCTTCGCTTCATAAAATTAAGTTTGAACCATTGCAGTCACGTCGACGGTTTTAACGATGTCTTCAGTGCCTTTCTGGACCTTGAAAGTTTTGATTATATTGCTGTCTATGGACTAGTCGTATACCTGTCAGATTTCAAAAATATCTTAATTTGTGTTCCAAGGATGAACAAAGGTCTTACGGTGTGGACGACATGAGGGTGAGTAATTAATGACAGAATTTTCATTTTTGGGTGAACTGACCCTTTAAATACTTTTTCTGTTTCAACTCAATGCTTATAATGATGAGATTCACCTTGCAACTGACTGCATTGGTTCAAAAAAGACTTCTGGATCCAGTGCCATTGAAAAACTAATGCGCTCTATTGGCAACCCCATACCAAAACACTGGGAAACAAACACAACACCCAAGCAACCAGACACCAAAGCCATCATGGTGGCAAAATAAAGTCATCTTATTTTTTTTTTATTTCTGAGTAGTATAAAAAGAGGACAGAAAAAGCTGGACTTGCGACTGTCTGCAAGAGTGCTAAATATGTGTATAAAAATGAATGACTTGAGACCAGGATGACTTGGAAGACTGTCAACAAACTCAGAATGTGGCACCAAGTTGCTGGTAATATTCTGGAACAAACGCTTGTTTTTGCTTCGCTCTTTCAATAACAACCATAAAAAGAATATATTAACAGCTCAATGGCTGAAAAAAAGTTTCTGAGAGAGTGACTATGTGAGAACTCTAAAATCAACCCAGTAGCCCCTTCATCTGCCTCCGCCACAGTGTTCCTGTGCCTCACGGACTAATCCAGGGGCTCGAGAGGTGAAATTAAACCATTATGGCAGAGCGCTAGAAGCAGCTTTCATTAAGAGAGTAATAAATGAGCTGCTTTGTTTCTCAGGCTCCTTAAACTCAAACCCGTCTTTCATACATCCAGATCTTTACAGCCCCTCCGTCTGCAACCCAAACACAGACATGGACTCGGGTTTCACCTCTGTTTGGAGAGGCGGAAGGGAGGGGGGGCAAATGAAAAGACGACGGGGAAAAAAAAGACCAACAAACTGAACAACTGCATCCATTTAAGCGAGTATACAGCGGGAGAGGGAGACTGAACAGAACCAATTATTGGCTGCGCTCTGGGCAGGAAGCAGAACTCTCTGTTGCTGCCTGTGCCGCCTAAAGTTTTAATTAAAATGCCTCTTTCCTTTCAAAAAAAATGACAGTGCAGGGAAAGAAAGAAGACAAAGAGAAAAAACAGTCCCAGTCAAAACAGACCCCACGATGACAACAGGCTTTTGTGAGGTGCTGGGGGAAGTTTGGGAATTTAAAGGAATAGTTTACGCGAAGATTAAAATTCTGTCATCATTTACTCACCCTCATTGTATCCCAAACCTCAATGCAGGGCACATTAATGATGGCTTCTCGCATTCTACAACCGTTCTTTGTCGTTATGCTAGTATAAATATGCCACCAAGCTATGTACATTACATTTACTCATTTTGCAGACACTTCCATCCAAAGCAATTTACGAATGCAACAATCATTTATATGGAGGCAGTGTCATCCAAAGCAAACACCATCCAGCTGATTTGTGATAGTCTTGAAGCATCAGTTCGAATAGGTTGAAAATCATAAACAAATCAGTAATGTTTTACACCATATGGCATCATCTCTCAGAAAAAGTGTTTATGAAGGTTAGAGCCGCCACTGCAAAATCTCCCGCTAGTAATGTCACACGCTCACATTCTACCATTCAAAGGTTTGGAGTCAGTAAAGGTTATTTTTTTTTAAAGAAATTACTACTTTTATATAGCAAGGACGCTTTAAATTGATCAAAATTTACACTTAACACATATAGATGTTACAAAAAAATCTAATGAATGCAGTTCTTTTGAACTTTCTATTCATCAATGAATAGAATTGTTTTCTATGGAAGCTGGAAACTTCATTGTGACTATTATCTTTTTTTTATTTATCAATTAAGCGTCTTTCCGCGCTTGAAACAACATTCCTTCTGATGTTCATTCATGTTTATTTGATGCTATAAATGAACTATTATGAAGAGATGATCGGTTCACGAGCCGCTTGAAGGAGCTACAGCAATCTGTCACGACACATTAAAGAGACACTATACGCTATTTATTGTTTAAACTTCTTTAAATTACAATATTTTAAATATGAAACTGTTTCATACGTGTTCTCTTTGCTCCGCGATGTATTTTTCACTGCTTGAGAACATGATGTGTGGCGTGAGAGCGCATGGGTTGTCGGGCATTGCCACAGGGGGCGGGTTTTGCGAAGGGTCAATTCTGAGAAAAAAGTCAGAATTGTGAGATAAAAAGTGGCAATTACCTTTTTTTATTTTTTTATTTCATGGCAGAAACAAGCTTCCATAGTTTTCAACAAAGAGATGTTTCTTGAGCAGAAGATTGATTTATGGAGGCTCATGTGACACTGAAGACTGGAGTAATGATGCCGAAAATTCAGCTTTGACATCACCGGAACTATATTTAAAAAAATATATATATTTTTAAATTGTAATAATGTTTCACAATATTATTGTTTTAACTGTATTTTTGTTCAAATAAATGCAGCCTTTGTGAGTATAAGAGACTTTATTCAAAAACATTTTAAAAATAGTGTTTAAAATATGTTGCTTTAAAAAAAAAAATAATTTTTGTCGTAAGGCAATCCATACATTTGAAGTTTGGACATGCTTAATTATTTAAGTGAATAATGACTAGAAGTCAAAGCCATCTTATGACTTCAGAATGACAATACTGACAATACATTTATTATGTTGTTTTTTTGTTTTGTTTTTGTTTTTGTCATTTTTGGATCTTGACAGCATCCACGCCCATTCACATTCACTGTACGGAAAAGAACTGAACATTCCTCAAAAAGTCTCCTTTGTGTTTCAAAGAAGAAAGAAACCCACACAAGAATGGGGGAAGAATTATAATTTTTGGGGTGTACTATCCCTTTAAGTCGGCCTGAAGCTTGGCCTTAACAACCTTTGGAAACATACCACAATAATCAATTCACCCTGCCACAATCTCCTCTCCGGACACACTGGGGAGGATCCCATATCTGCTGACGGGGCCACTTACCCAATGCGCCATTTGACCAGTCTCACACAGAGAAAGAGAACGAAAAAAAAATGGTGTTCTAGCTCTTTCTGCTGATTGCACTTACATATATTCGCTCTGCCCCCAACCAGGTGACTTTTAAATCATCTGATAAAAAGGTTTTTGGAGGGTGGGGGTGGTATTGTGTGACGCAGAGCCATAAATCCAAATAGACAGCGCAGCACTTTCAGAGGGGACGGATTTTTATGGCTTTTTTAAACTCTAAACTCATGTTTCAGAGTTGCACTGATTTCCAGTTGTTTAGCCCAACTTCTTGATGAATATCCTGATAATAGACACAAGATGATAATCTAAGAACACAAACAAGTCAATTATTGCATTAGAAAACAACAAAGTGGCATATTTTTTTCATAACCAACATAATTCTTCTCAGACATTTTTGCAGTTACCTTCAATCAGCTGGTCCGAATATGATTTTTGGGGACATTTGCCATTCATCTCAGCTCTAAATGTGTACAAACACATGCCCGTTTGGTTTAACGAGGCCATTTCAGACCTCGTTTGCCAATCTAGTGATGCTGAAAAAGCCACAGAGCGTGAAGTGAGACAGGAAAATCAGAACCCATAAAAGACATGAAACCAACAGGGCTTTGAGGTCTGCCGGTCCTACCGTGATGCCACACACCAACACACAAACACACACCCCATCGACCATCTGGCTGGCGTGTCTGGAGAGTAAAGAGATCTCGGAGGACCAAAGATGGTCTCGCTGAGCTGCATCACCCAGATGCCCTGAAGCAATTTATCAGGGTCCAAAACTGCAGCAGGGAGAGTGTGAGAGCATGGATACATAGATCGAAACACCTGGATACTTCAATCTGATTTATGACAACCCAAACTACCCTGTTAGCTGGTCACCAGTATATGCTGTGTTTTGGAGGCTGATGTCATCACCAGACTTCTTAAGCAACAAAACTTCTTTTATAAACCAGCTTCATAGTAAAGCAGATACAAAAGCTAAACTGGCTCTATAATAGAGCTGTCATGATATTGTGGCCAAAAGAATTCACAATAATGATATTATCACAATAATCAACATAATCCAACCTGGACCAACATGATTCCTCAGCTAAACTAGCAATAAACAGCATAAACCAGCCTGATCCTACGTGAATTCTCAGCTAAATTCTCAGAAATAAATATCATAAACCAGCCTGAATCTAGATGAATTTTAAGCTAAACCAGCAATAAACAATATAAACCAGCCTGAACCTACATGAATTCTTAGCTAAACTAGCAATAAACCACATAAACCACCCTAAACCTACGTGAATTCTTAGCTAAAGTAGCAATAAACCACATAAACCACCCTAAACCTAGGTGAATTCTCAGCTAAACCAGCAATAAACAATATAAAACAGCCTGAACCTACATGAATTCTCAGCTAAACCAGCAATAAAAGGCATAAACCAGCCTGAACCTACATGAATTCTTAGCTAAACTACCAATAAACCACATAAACCACATAAACCACCCTGAACCAAGGTGAATTCTCAGCTAAACCAGCAATAAACCGCATAAGCCACCCTGAATGTACGTGAATTCTCAGCTAAACCAGCAATAAACAATATAAACCAGCCTGAACCTACATGAATTCTCAGCTAAACCAGCAATAAACAATACAAACCAGCCTGAACCTACATGGATTCTCAGCTAAACCAGCAATAAAAGGCATAAACTAGCCTGAACCTACATGGATTCTCAGCTAAACCAGCCATAAACGGCATAAACCAGCCTGAACCTACATGAATTCTCAGCTAAACCAGCAATAAACAATACAAACCAGCCTGAACCTACATGGATTCTCAGCTAAACCAGCAATAAAAGGCATAAACTAGCCTGAACCTACATGGATTCTCAGCTAAACCAGCAATAAAAGGCATAAACTAGCCTGAACCTACATGGATTCTCAGCTAAACCAGCCATAAACGGCATAAACCACCCTAAACCTACATGAATTCTCAGCTAAACCAGCAATAAAAGGCATAAACTAGCCTGAACCTACATGAATTCTCAGCTAAACCAGCAATAAAAGGCATAAACCAGCCTGAACCTACATGAATTCTCAGCTAAACCAGCAATAAACGGCATAAACCAGCCTGAACCTACATGAATTCTCAGCTAAACCAGCAATAAAAGGCATAAACTAGCCTGAACCTACACGAATTCTCAGCTAAACCAGCAATAAAAGGCATAAACCAGCCTGAACCTACATGAATTCTCAGCTAAACCAGCCATAAACGGCATAAACCAGCCTGAACCTACATGGATTCTCAGCTAAACCAGCCATAAACGGCATAAACCACCCTAAACCTACATGAATTCTCAGCTAAACCAGCAATAAAAGGCATAAACTAGCCTGAACCTACATGAATTCTCAGCTAAACCAGCAATAAACAATATAAACCAGCCTGAACCTACATGAATTCTCAGCTAAACCAGCAATAAAAGGCATAAAC
>CM076080.1:5420000-5500000 GCA_038088235.1 Zacco platypus
CAGCAGTGAGTAGTGAACAAGTGCACACACACACACACACACACAGCAGTGAGTAGTGAAGGGGTGGATTCTGGAATCCACTGCCGCTTATATATATATAGCAGTGAGTAGTGAACAAGTGCACACACACAGCAGTGAGTAGTGAACAAGTGCGCACGCACACACGCACACACACACACACACACACACACACACACACACACACACACACACAGCAGTGAGTAGTGAACAAGTGCGCGCACACACACAGCAGTGAGTAGTGAACAAGTGCACACACACAGAGCAGTGAGTAGTGAACAAGTGCACACACACAGAGCAGTGAGTAGTGAACAAGTGCACACACACACGGAGCAGTGGGCAGCTATTGCTACAGCGCCCGGGGAGCAATTAGGGGTTAGGTGTCTTGCTCAAGAGCACCTTAGTCATGGTATCGAAGGTGGAGAGAGTGCTGTTCATTCACAATCCCCACCTTCAATTCCTGCCAGCGTGGGAATCGAACCAGCAACCTTCACGTTACAAGCCTAACTTCCTAACCATTAAGCCACGACTACCCAAGAAGGATGACATTAACATAAAACTTTTTTTTTTTTGAAGCAACTAATAAAAGCAATAAAATAAAACCGTTTTATAGGCCTATATGTAAAAATAACAAAGTTACATTTAAAGAATAACCTGGTGTACAAACAAATCTACAATGATTTTGGTGCCGTGAACAAATTTACGAATCCATACAGATAACTCGATGTTGCTACTGTTATGATGGTCATTATAACAAATAGAGTTGACGATCATAATTCATGGCTACATTTGGAGCTAGAATGAAGTATGTGTCCCTGGAACATTATTCAGGTC
This sequence comes from Zacco platypus, assembly GCA_038088235.1. Taxonomy (NCBI): domain Eukaryota; kingdom Metazoa; phylum Chordata; class Actinopteri; order Cypriniformes; family Xenocyprididae; genus Zacco; species Zacco platypus. Next base: position 5,420,853 of record CM076080.1, read on the forward strand.
TAAACAGGTGAAAAGCATTTGTCTACAGACAGATTTGGCCCTGGTTTGCGCTTCTTCTCTTATGATGACTGATAGTTTCAGAATAAGCATTTGACATGAAACTTTATAAAAATGACACGGTCTGGGTTGCTCTTGCAACAGGTCTGTCAGGAGAAATAAATCAAATAGTTCCTTGTCTCTCTAATCATATGGACACGCTGTAGTAGTAAATGATTTGAAAGCAATAGAAGTAGTAGGCCTGACATAAAACACAACGTCTTGCATCATTCCGCAAGATTCAAGCCTAAAGGTAGACAGCTATTACAACTGAAGTAATCTGCAAAGTGAAAAGTAGCGTTCAAGCAGCCGGATGATTAGAAGAGAGATAGAGAGTGAGTCAGAGAGACCAAACAGTTGATACACTTAAGAGGAAGTGCAGGTGAACATATTCTCGCCTATCCTTTAAGCCTTAATAGGATTAAATGAAAACTTTGAAGCAAATACAAACTAGATTGTAACTTCACCTATTTAAACTTAAAATATATAAAACATTACAAATATTACATTTGCATATTATTTAACAAAATTTGCATATTATCAAAATGATCTAGACCCAACAGAAAGTCACAATTCTTTTTTTCCATCTTCTGTTTTAATATGAAGGCCAGATCATTTCAGTCAAAAGGGAATTTAATACAAATGTATAAATGGAGACATCCACATGATAGATAGATAGATAGATAGATAGATAGATAGATAGATAGAGAGATAGAGAGATAGAGAGATAGAGAGATGGAGGGATGGATGGATGGATGGATAGATAGATAGATAGAGAGTGAGAGATGGATGGATGGATGGATGGATGGATGGATAGAGAGAGAGAGGGATGGAGGGATGAATGGATGGATGGATCGAGGGAGGGAGGGAGGGATGGATGGATAGATAGATAGAGAGTGAGAGATGGATAGATGGTTAGAGAGATAGACGGATAGATGGATGGATGGATGGATAGATGGATAGAGAGATAGAGAGATAGATAGATAGATAGATAGATGGATGGATGGATGGATGGATGGATGGATGGATGGATGGATGGATGGATGGATGGATGGATGGATGGATGGATGGATGGAGGAAGGGAGGGAGGGAGGGATGGATAGAGAAAGACAGATAGACGGATGGACGGATGGATGGATGGATGGATGGATAGAGAGATAGATAGATGGATGGATGGATGGATGGACGGATGGACAGATGGATGGACGGATAGACAGACAGACAGACAGATAGATAGATGGATAGATGGATAGATAGATAGATAGATAGATAGATAGATAGATAGATAGATAGATAGATAGATAGATAGATAGAGAGGGATGGATGGATGGATGGATGGATGGATGGAGGGAGGAAGGGAGGAAGGGAGGAAGGGAGGGAGGGATGGATAGATGGATAGAGATAGACAGATAGACGGATTGACGGATGGATGGATGGATGGATGGATAGAGAGATAGATGGATGGATGGATGGATGGATGGATGGACGGATGGATGGACGGATGGACGGATAGACAGACAGACAGACAGACAGATAGACAGATAGATAGATAGATAGACAGACAGACAGATATATAGACAGGTAGACATACCAACAGACAGACAATCAGACAGATAGATACTTTTCCTCTAGAGCTATATTAAAAAGAAAACAGAAAAATCCAAGCAAAACCATGCTAATATATTCCTGACTTGTATGTCGCCTAAATAGTTACCAGCTACCCTTTACCTGGGTCGAATTCCTTCTGAAGGCAAGTGTATGCTTTCTATATGAACCATGTTTGTTAAAACCAAAATATTGTGAAATGTTTGGGTGTTAATTGGAGCTCTATTCATTAGCACACGGAGCTTAATAAGCACAGGATGTAAATGAGTTCGAGCTGCTGTGCACAGTGGGCCACTGCTGGGGAACCGCTGTTCTTGAGCACTGGCTTTACAAGTCTACGAGCGAGACCAGAACAAAACCGACCTGTCAGGTGAGCACCACACACACACACACACACACACACATAAACGTGTGCACCTCGAAGTTTGTGTGATGTACGCAGCCGAACGGGTGTGCATGTGCCTTTCCCAGTGCCAGCAGAGTTGTTCTGAGAATTGCGTGTGCATGCTGAAGCCGTCATTATCTTCATAAGGGCAGGAGGAAGACATTTGCATTCAAATTGGACTCTAATTGCTCTGCAAAGTCAGGGACATTTTATAATTATATTTCTGCAAACAGCACATGTCACTTTACCTCACTCTGTTCCCTCGGATTCCATTTTTGTATTATTATTATTTATTTATTTGCTTATTTAGGGGTTTTTTGTTATAACACACTGGGAAAATGCTGGGGGAAAAATAGAAAATAGATTCACGTATCTTTTTTTTTTTTTTCAATGTTGATTCATATTAAATTGCCTTGTTTTAGTCCTTGCTTACAGACGGCGGAGGAAAGTTGCCTCTTATTTCAGTTTGCCGCACACATCCGAAGCGTGCGAGTGTGAATGCGGAATTTAGCTCTCTTTCACGTCTTCTTGCGCTTGATTGGACATATTCACACCAAATTATGTCATTAAAAGGCTGGTCTCTGTGAGTAAACATAGCCAGTTATATCTGATTATATCTGATTATAAACAATAAATGCATGTGAAACAGTATATTGGATCCGTCAAAGACTATAGATATAGAAAGCTGGTTCACTCCTATTTGTTATGAATGGGAGAAATTGCAACACCCAATATGGAGGAATACGTCCCGCCTTCTAAGTAAAAGAGCCAATCACAGAATGATAAAGTAATTTACCCTTCGCCGACAAGGCATGCGCTCTCACGCCACACATCATGTTCTCATGGACTGAAAAATACATCCCGGAGCAAAGAGGACACTGACAAAGTGTCGACAGACATATGAAACAGTTTCATATTTAATATATCATAATTTTTTAAAGAAGTTTAACAATAAATAGCGTATAGTGTCTCTTTAATGTGTCGTGACAGATCGCTGTAGCTCCTTCCAGCGGCTCGTGAACCGATCATCTCTTCATACTAGTTCATTTATAGCATCAAATAAACATGAATGAACATCAGAAGGAATGTTGTTTCAAGCGCGGAAAGACGTGAGTACTCACAATTTTTCAAGTTCACCAACGTTAATCTACTATACTCCCCTGACTGCTTTGTCAGACAAAATGGTGGATTCGGGGTTATGATTGGTCAGATCGCCTGTCAATCAAACTGTTTGCAAAGGGTCAATTGCGTCACTGCAGCTACCGTTAGAAGCTCCGGTTCCCATAGAAACCTGAGACTTGCATTATCTATTCTAGCCTGAAAAATAAGCTTTTTTAATACTATTTGAGGAGAAAATTCCTGTCATCCTGTGATTTTGTTGCTGATTTGAAATATGTTAATTAATTCTAATTTGTTCTTATTTTACTACTGACAGCTTACTTGTCTTCAACAATATTTGAAATTTATATGATTATGAGTTAGGCTAGTAGTTGTCGGTGTCACAACAACCTTATTTATTAAGGTTATGGATCAAAAACAACGAAGACAATAACTAGGCCTATTTTATTTATTATTTATTTCTTACTTTTTTGTGGAGAGGCCCAAGATCACTCAAATTTTCCCCATGGTCTAGACAGAAATTGCAATACACAGCAATATCGAATCTCAATACTTGTACAGTTGCAGTTCTTAAAAATCACAATACATATTGTATCAGCACCCAAGAGGGTCTAATCTACACAATGGTGTGCTTTCTTTCCTCTGGGATCAATGTCCATCTCTCCAAGGTGTGTTGAAACAGATGGTGTAGACAAAGAGACCTCCCTGAGGGACATTCATCAGACGGGGGGGCTTGCAGACCAGCCCTGCTGTATCCAGTTCTACAGTTATCAATAAAGGGGCCGTCCCACCTGCCTTGCTCTTTTCCAGTTCATCTCATCATCTGCATCCCATCAGACTGATTTGGCATTGGGCGTCCTGCACCTGATAACACTCAAAGAGCATCCACTACGGTCATCTGTCTCTCTCTCTGCTCCATATGCTGGCTTGTATCTCTCCTTGGTTCTTTCTCCAATACTGGAGAGGAAATTCAATCGTGCTTCAATAATCTCATCGAGGCCCACAGCCAGACCAGAGTACGCCGACATGACTGTGACACAAGAGTATTGCATTAGAAACATGCAGCACGCCATTTTCCCACTGAAATAACAGCGGTACATGGCGAGAGGCTGCTGTATACTGACAGACTATTGATTACGCCTGGCAAATTACAGCTGAAACACCAGCACTGGCCCAGAAACACGTTTCAAGTCTGAAAACACAGCTGTGCATTTCAAATCCACACAAGAAGGATCAACTCGGCCTGTGTTGGGAACATACAGTCTCACGGCCCATTCACCCCAAGGACGATAACTATGATGATAACGATAATGATTTCGTTTTAAAAATCATTCCAGAGCTGCAGGATTCTGGATAAATTGAGAATCACGATTGTTTTTTCCAACGGAGATCACGATTCTCCCAAGATTCTGAACAGATAACTAAACAAAATTGCATGTAATTTACTTGAGGTTCTGACAAAATGTTAATTGCATTTGCATAAAATGTTTAATTTATCTGAATTATTTAAAAAAAAAAAAAAAAAAACTTGGTTTGAATGCAAGAAATTTCTTTGGGGTGGCCAAAAAAAAATCACTTAAGCATCTGCTCTAACTGTGACTTGCGCAGAATTCTTTAAAACAAATGTGCAATGTTACTGCACCTCAAAAACACTGATTAAAAACTGGATCATTGTATATGATGTAATTTTATGAATTTTTGCGTGGGATAGGCCTACATTCTCTGCTATGGACAAGTAGTATCCGACCATAGGTGCCGATTTATGTTTCTGCCCACACTCCAAATATTACCATTAAATAGATTACCAACCAAATACAAAACACGTTGTTATTTTTTAATATTTACCTCTGTTTCCATGACCAAATGATAACTGGGTTATCGCACAAGTAGTCCAAGTCTATTTACTCAGTAATAGGCTACTTGGTGTTAATTTTTAATCTTTTTCTCCGTTCGATGGAGAAATTACACGAATTAATTACACGAAAGTTATTTGTATCTCGCGAAGAGAAAAGCACTGATTGCTACGGTGGCCGAGAGAACTCAACGCGCTGCAAATAAGAAAACGCATGCAAAAAAAAAAAACAAATGCATGCAAATAAAAACAAAACGTGATCATCAGTTTGACAACACATGTGCTGCAAATCCTCACAACACATGCAAACACAAAAACACGCTGCAAATACAAAAACCACAATGGAAATGTTTCAAGGGGGACCCCAAAAAGTGACAAACCCTACTAGGACTTGCTTATTAGCTGTGTCCAAAAACAGTTTAACTCACCCGTTCACTTATTCATTATCGTGTACGGCATTTGAGTGCACAATATGTTCACAATCATTAAATACTAAAAAAACTGCAAACAAAAATAAACAAGTGTACATTATTTTTATGTATTTATTATTTTAAATAGTGTTTTTTAATTTGCTAGAAGCTCACGCTCACTGGTGACCCGGTCGTTGCACGCCCTCAGGTGGCCGTTATGATGACGTTACATTAGTATGCTACAGATGATTAACGAATATTTTTAAATCACACACTAAATTATAGTAATTAAATTATATTTTTATAAGTTAAAGTTTTATGAGTTAACAACAATGCCACATATTAAAACACTTTTCTGTTAGTGAAACATATGACATTGAATGCCTACATAATATATTTAATATTTTTTAGTTGGTGCTATTGTCAAGTAGGGTCCGTCACTTTTTGGGGTCCCCCTTGACACATTTCCATTGTGGTTTGTGCTATTTGCAGTGCGTTTTTTAGTATTTGTAGCACGTTTGTGTATTTGCAGCGTGTTTTGTGTTTGCTTGAGTTGTGAGGATTTGCAGCACATGTCTTGTCAAACTGATGATCACGTTTTGTTTTTATTTGCATGTGTTTTTTATTTTTTATTTGCATGCGTTTTTTTTTTTTTATTTGCATGCATTTTCTTATTTGCAGCGCTTTGAGCTCTCTCGGCCACCATAGATTGCAGATGTTTGAAATAACCAAACAAAACCAACCAAACAAAAACACTTTCTTTCCGGGAGTGTTGTCGCAGTCTAGCGCTGATATGGCCTACATGATGATCAGTAGCGGCTTACTAAATTAAATTATTTAATTAATACCTGTAGCACTCAACTAAAGACTCATAACGATTCGCAAATTCCGTGTGTACACACTGCACAGGATAACGTTTGAACGCACATTCGCAGTATCTGACCTGAGCCATGAAACCAATGTATATTTTATCACCATAGAAACTGTCTCAAATTAACTACAAAAACGAGCAGAAAGTCGTTTCTAAAAAGATGCAATCGATTTTTTTAACATTTAAAATTAGTAGAGAATATCTCAAATTTTTCCGTGAGGGCACGACCATTTCCGTGGATCCCACGGGGTCGGCACCGATGTCTCTGACACAAACGCAATCAATTCATACCGCAAGGGAAAACGGTAGGTCTCCAGATCAAATGGCAAATTGTCAGCAAACACCGCAAAATAACAGTCTAAAAAGTTATTAAAAATGCAACAGTGTTCGTTTATGTTTTTTTTACAGAGTACAAATGCAGATGACTGTGTATTTACTTGTGCCATCACCTATATTTGAATAATGTATTGTAAGCTAGAGTGAATGAATGATTCAATGGCTGCGTCAGGGCTATTGAGGCTTAACATTTGGAAGTCCAATCAAATAATGAGTCAAGAAAGGGATCTTGCTATTGTATCTACTCTGCCATAGAATAATAAGAATAGCAAGAGTAGTGTGTTAAAAATCATGGCTGATACCCCCAGTTCAACACACTGGATATGGAAGGTCAAGTTGAGAGAATTGTATTGTAGGATAAAGTATTCCACAGAGTATGCACTGCTGCAGTATAATGCTGATTTCTAGTAATGTACTACTGTAGATAATCCTGGTGTATTAAAAGAGTAGTAGACTATGATGGTATTCAATTCTGAACATGTTTTTGAAATGGCCTACTAATGGGCTTCACCTTAAATGCAACAGTCTAGCATTTCAAGGAAACATATGAGGTTTATAATGAAAGTTGTTTCCGAAACCTACAGTTAACCTTGGATATTAAAGCTACGCTGTTCTTCTGCCTCTAATTGAAGCTAAAAATACAAGGTTGCAAGGGGTGATGTCGAACGACATGGTAATCGCAAGTATTATACAAAGTAATGATTTTTTGTGGAAAGACAGCAGTAAAAACTCAAACAAAGGCTCTAATCACCTTGAGATTTCTCCCTGGGGAAACTTCAAGGGCAGAAGCAGAGAATCAAACAGACGATTCATGCTCTCATGGCATATAAACAGGAGCAGGATCCACGCACATAACTTATTAAAATTCAAATTGCAACTAAAATGGCAAGGTATCAAATGAATGATTAACTAAAACTAACAGATACTTTAAAAAGAACATGCAAGAGTCAACTGTACAGAATTACTTAGATAAATTAGATGAAATGCACTGCCAGATATATGAAACCACCTGCTCAAACATCTCAATTAAAACATTTTACTGCAAGAGTACATCTTTTCAATGACTGGCAATGAAGAAAGATGCTTAATGGTGGATCAAACTATAAAAGCCAATTAAGAAATGTGTGATGACAGGGACCTCTCTGATGACAAAACTGGGAACAGCTGGGAGAAGGATATTACATTCCATCTTAAACCTCATATAAGGAACTAATAAAATGAGTCAAGCATAATAGGTACATTATAGTACAGTACTTTGAAGACTGATCTTTGTGAACATGGTTTCACTCCAATTCCAAACTGCATTTAGCATGATGAGCATAATCAGCTGACACATGGTCGACCTTCAAAGTTGAAATAATGTCAATTGTTTAAAGTCACATTTTTTAAAATTTTGTTTATATGTCTACATGGTGTTTTTAATGATTTAAGACAGTCCGTGTGCAAATTGATAAGTCAATACCATTGCGGTGTAGTAAATGCAGTAAAAAAGAAAAGTCTAAAAAATGCAGCTTGAAATCATTGGTGTTTCTTATGTCACAAACTAACTTGTAACCAATCACATACATGTGTGGGCGGGATTTAGCATATGACTACTAAGCAGGGGAGTCTCAAGAGAAGCAAGTTTAACCAGGAATATTTTCCTGTTGATATAAAAAACGAGTACATTTAGCAATATAGTGGGTGAATTATGTATGTGATGTATATTACGATGTTATGATGAATTATACTGTAAGGGATCCACTGGAGGCGAGTTTTAGTTTGAAAAAATAAATCCAACATAAAACAAAGAAGTCTTCTCATGGCTTGGTACAAACAAAACAGGAACACGAACAAAACAACTCTCACCACAGTGGTTACAGGGATAAATCCAAAATCCACAATCACCAACAGAGAACAAGACAAACGTGAGGGTTTAAATACACTGACTAATTACAAACAATGAACACCTGTGAACAATGCTTAAACCCGTGAGCCAATCCAAACATGACGTGAAACAGGGGAGTCACATGACATAACAAGACCGAAGGAGCACATGGATAAACAAATATGAAACATGGCAGTGACATGAAACAACAACATGAACACAAAACTAGACATTATATATACGTTGTTCAAAGCATATCTAAGAGTACTGGTTTTTAGAAGGCAACTGTCTGACTCTGAGATGGTGAATGGGAACATGGTTTGTGTAACATTAGCATCACATAATTAGCTGTTTGGTAATGTAGTCAAGCAAAAGGTTAATCATATTAATTACCGTTATGTGTCCGATGTTGTTAAGACATAAAACATGTTCCTTCCACTTCTTCTGAATCAGTGTCTGGTTGAAACATATATGTTTGAATTAAACCAGTATTTCCACTTGTGCAGCGTTTACTACAGTAAAGTTGACCGAGTGGATCTTTGAGCTGGTGTGAGTGAGAGGAGGTGGGGATCATTTGCATATTTATGGATCGTGTAGAGTTACTCACAGAACTGTTAATCCAACACAGATACATGTTCCTTTGGATTTAGATGTAGGATTTCCAAAGGTTAGACACAATGTCAGATTACGGTAAAAGTCTTAAGGCCTGTTCTCACCAAAACTATAAACATAACAGAGATAAAGTTCTAAAAATCATTCCAAATATAAAAGAATAGCACTGTCCACACAGCTATAATGATAACTATATATAAGAATGATATCTTTGGGATTACTTTCAGAACGATTTATCCAGCTGTTTCACGATAAACATCTGGATAAATCGTCAATCAGCCAACAGAATCCATTCATTAAGGGCTCACGTATTTAAAAACATTGGAGAAGTTAATCGCTGAGGTCCAGAAAAAGCCACCACTGTTTGACAAGTCAGCCCCCTCTTTTCCGGGATACATTAAAGAAAATGGATATATGGAAAACAATCGGTCACACCCTCGCTCTTGTGATATTTTGATGTCATACGCCGATCGGTCTGCGCAGCTCCGATGCAGTGGGAACAGGAGATCATTTTTATTAGGTAATAACATCATGTCGTGATGTAAAGTTGTGGCCTCGATCCTATGTTGAGGGAATGACATATTTTGCTTGTGGCCACGAGTTAAATGCGTAAACATCCTGCGCTACCATAGCAAGAACAAGGTTAGGCCTATATTTATAGTATATTATCCAACCCTACTGAGTGAAATGGCAAATTGAACAACAACAAAAAAGTAGGGTGAGACTGTGTTTATGATCAGAAATTGACTGGATAGCTAAATCATTGTCTTTACAGCATTCTCAAATGATTGACAGGTACCTTGAGGAGAGGGATTATTGTACCGCCTCATGCCGGTCATCAGAGAAGAGATGTTGTTGCAAGAGGGAGGGTTAATTTTTTTTATTAAGAGATTACAAGAACACACACACATATGTTTATATATGTATATATGTGTGTGTGTGTGTGTGTGTGTGTGTGTGTGTGTGTGGATATATAATGTGTAATAAACACTGCAAACTTCTTTATAAAAAATAAGAATTGTCAATTTTGATTTCATGCCAGCTTTAAACCAATCATAATTGGTTTATATTATCAAAAAATGCTTTGGAAACACTAGGCCAGTAGTATTAACAAAAACAGACCAGGAGATGAGAAATGGAATGAGAACAAGAGCAGTGAAGGCTTTAGATTGAGTGTGTGTGTGTGTGTGTGTGTGTGTGTGTGTGTGTCAGCTACAGAACTGGGGCAGAGTTTTACACAAAACACAGCACTTTGCGCCGCTGCTACTGTCATCTGCTTCTGCTCTTCTCTGAGCCCATTCATCATTTTTAATGGTGTCTCTCTGCCTCCTCCTTTCTGTGATTGTGTGTACTCTTCTGTGGATTTACGACGGTGTGGATTTGTCATGCCTACTTCCGACACACTAAATCCAACCTTTGACCCCTGGGTCATCTCTAGAGAGGAACTGCAGCCTGGACCAATCAATCCCAGTTTGCTTTCACTCCGCAAACACACAAGGGAGAGAGACTAACACACTTGAGTTTGAACTTGCTCTTTCTGAAACACGTACATGCATACTGGTTATTTTCACACAATAAAGATGCACAAAAAAACAGCACAGCTCAGAGAGTGGCGGACAAAGAAGAAACAAATGCTCAAAGGGGGAGGCTGAACGAATGCTGCTAAAATCAATACTGGTTTTGTTTGGGCCTCATTGATACGGGTGTTGTGTGAGAGAATGAGAAGAGAGAAACACAATAACGAAGAGAAAAGAAAGTCGCCCCCATGTTTTATAATTTAATCACGTTTAAATTAACCACATGTAATCTGGAATAATGAAAAGATAAATAATTAAGATATATAAAAATTAAATTAAAATAAGACAAAAGATAATAAATAAATAAATAAAAATATATTGAAAAATGAAAAAAAAATACAGATTGAGACAAAAATAAGAAAAATCAAATAAGTCAAATCAAAGTCAAATAACTAAAGAAATAACAAAAAACAAATAAATGTTCTGAAATAAAAAATAAGAAAAGAAATGTGATAAGACAAATAAAAAAGAAATAAAAAATTAAAATAATATACATACAAATCGACATATATATATATATATATATATATATATATATATATATATATATAATATTTGTGTATAAATATTTATATTAAGTACTTTTTTTTAGTACATTTTTGTCCTTTTCGAAACTTGACAGGCTCTGGCTGCTGTTTAGTTCCGCTATACAGAATGGAGTGGGAACATTCTACATTTGTGTTAACACAGGAAAGAAAAATTTATTTTTGGGTGAAGTTTCCCTTTAAGGGTGGAGTCTTAGTTTAACCTGCTGGTGAAGAGTGGGTTGCCTAGTGGTTTTTAAAGTAGGCCAACATGAGTACGACTGTGGTTTCTCAGGTCACTTCTTTCACTCCAACCACTGCTGAGAGCTGGTCTGAGTGGGTTCTTAACAATTTCATTGTTATATTGTGAATGAGGTGAATGAAGCAGTTTTGTACAACACAAGAGACACTGTGTGGGCGGATCCACCTCAATGAGCTGCTTCTTAATAACCGCAGTAAATAATGTAAAAACGTACTTACAGAGGCAAAATAGAGAGCCCGCAAGACTGGGGCTAAATGTAGATGTGTTATTAATCTACTCAACAGACAGATGGGAGAGATGCTGCTCTCTCCAAACACACACACACACTCACCAAAGTCTCCAAAGATCAGGAGGCCTTGCTAAGATACATAAGACTAATGGGTTTCTTTCAAGTCTGAATGGATCAGAGTCTCCTCAGGGTTTAAATATCTTCCTAACTGGCAACATTTAGGACAGGGGGAGGGGTGTGTGTGTGTTAGAGAGGTCTTAATATAAAAAGACCACGAATACTATTGGCATGTTTTGGTCTTAAAATGTAAATATAACTTTTTTTATTCAAAACTATCCAAATTTAAATAATGAGTCAATACGTCATCAATCCTTCTTCCAAAACATGTTTTTGTTTTACCCCGATTCAGTATTCAATATAAGTGTTTATATTTTAGACGTGCCGAGATCACAGGAAATTGAGTACATGCATCACTCGCCCATGCGTGTCTCGTCATATCCATAAATAGAAAAAAGTTGCTCTGGCAACAACAAGCGAGAAAGTTTGACATGGAGCAGCCAAAGGTGTTGATACACTTTTTGAGCCGGGCAACCTGGGCAACAAACAGTTGGTAGCAACCAATCAGAGAGGAGCAAATCTAATGCCAACCCAATAAATACTTTAATATAAACACTTGTTAGGCACTTTAATTCAACTTTTCAATTATTTATTCATCTTTATTAAATATAAATAACTTTGCAATCCCATTTGAGCGAGTTTGGCAAATTCGAACCCGAGTTGATCACGTCAAAAGCTACTTTTACGTGCCATACGCCCTACAGCCAACGCCACCGCAGACGTTAAACAGAGTCGCGATTACTGACGTTATTGTTAACATCATCAATGCCTGTAATCTTGATTACTTATCAGGATCAACTAAATGATGTAAAAGTATGAAAAAATAGACACATCATAATTCCAAGTTTTACACACTGGTCTGTTATTGTAGGAACGTCGACTTTACATTTTCCCGCACCTAAACGAAGCTAAACAAAACAAACTTTGATTGGTTGCTTTACATGTCAGTCAGACTATACTTCTATGAGAAAAGCCGATAATGTAACGTGTTACTTAGTAACGTTCCCCAACAATGCATGTGTATTGAAGCCTTGAAAGCTTTCATAATTAAAACTCAGCCCCTGTTTGCCATCTTAGTCTCTCAGCAGCAGTCATGGTGATCTTTTGTTTATTGGATTTGTTGGATTAATGAGGGTTAACTTCATTCTGTCACCGTTTGAGACTCTGAGCTGACAGTCTAACAGAAGGCAGTCAACCTCTGACCTTCATTCATGACCACAACATCATCCAGCGCAGAGTGGGTGATCAGCGAGATCTCTTACAGCTGATGTGACGGCGCGCACAGCGCAATCTCCAGGTCCTGCTGGGAGTTTTATTTCACTGTTAAAGGAGAGACACACAAACAGAACCCCCCCCCCTCCCCCGATAGTGATTAAACGCATGTAAAATTTCCCTTATATAGACTCTATGACCCTACTTATTTAAATATAACTAAATAAAATAAGTACTTAATATATTTACTTAAGAAGTAAATCAATTTATTTGTTTGACAAGTGACGTATGAAAATCAAACATACACAAAATGAGGGTCTGTCTCTCCGTGTCGTCCAGTGCAATGCAAGTCTTGCCAGCGTCATACAATTACCTCGGAGGAAAAGCCAAGCCATTTATCAGAGCCACAATGAATAATGAATTTTCTAAAATTAAACACATAAAACATTTATAATTAAGGTCGTTAACTATTTTCAGGGTTAATTGGTGTTTCGTTCACCCCAAATGTGTGTCAAATAACTTTTTTTGGAGAAAGGTTATCCGTTTGGATGGGTGTCTTTAATTAGCTAGTGACACTGCTGACCGTGTACCATGACAACCATGAAAAAGCACATGGAAAAGGAAAAGACTCTTCTTACTCATTTAAAAAAGTTGTATGTAGACTTGACTCTACTAAAAAGCTCATGTAATGACTGCAAAAAAATAAATAAATCATGCACAAACCATACGCACTTATGATTAACAATGTTTACATGTGCTACATGGTCAAAATTATAAGGACACCTACACAAGACACCAATAAATGTTAGTTAAACATATACTTTTGGTCATTTAGTGTATTTTGAGCTACTTGACCCATCAACATAAAAACAAGGGAAATGTGATCACTATAATGCCAACTTAAAGTTAATCTTTAAAAACACATTTTAATAATTTGGTAACACTTTACTTAAAGACTTTATGTATAATGCATTATAAAAGTATTTTTAATGCATTAATGATGACTTATAATGCATTGTACTGTTTCATGCATAATTGTAACCACAGTTATAATGCATTATAGAACATGTCTGTTCATTGAACACTTCTTAGGAAAAAATAATGCATTAAAAATATATATTATAATGCATTTTAACTTTGATTACAGTTACTTGTGAAAAATATAATGTAGTATTAGGTATGAATTCCATAACGCATCACACAAAAGTATTTAGTGTTTTATCTTAATTTATTAAAAATTAGTAATTTATTACATGGGTCGATGACGTGACGGGTATTTTTTTTTTGTTGTTTAAAGGTGTTAATAATAATAAAAAACAAAGATATGACATCAAAAGTTTGTAAGGTTGTACAACTAGATCCCTTTTACTGAATCCAAAAGGTTTTGATACATATAAAGGTATTTTAAAGATTTTAAAGTGTCAAAAGGTCATTCGGTTTAACCATCCAAAGGCCAATACAACTATTTCATTTGTGATTATAATATCTTAAAATATAATAAATGTATATATTTTTTATTCTGGTATGATTTTATAACATCATATATCAAAGTGCAAAATGATATTAATATTATGTGTAGAAGTCGCTGTTTTGTTATGAAAAAGAATGTCCGGAAAAATTTATTTCATTGATGTCATTTGGAGTAACCAATATAAAGGGACCATTTTGGATCAAGTGAATATCAATATCATGTGACAGGATGTGACATCATTCATACACCTGCAAAGGACCACATGGTCTCGAAGTAAAGTAACTAACTCTCGCTTAACTATTTGAAAATTTCATGTTTTCACTTGCTCATAACCATATCCATAAATATTATGTCACAACCACTATAAAACATGGAAAATGTTGTAATATTTTAAAAACTTGTACTAAAAATATAAAATGTTTGATTGTCCTTTTGCTAGCAAGCTAGCAAGCCAACTAGCTAGATATCAGCCTGTACGACCTGTTTGCAAAATATCATCATTCGGTATAACAAAAAGTGTCATTCGGTAAAACTGAAATTTTAGTTAAACTGAATGACTTTTTGGTGACAAATTTTGTCCATCTTGTAAAAAAAGACAAAAGCAGTGTTAAAAACCACATGATCTCATTGTTTACGCTTAATAAAACTTCAAAATTAATTATATCTCCATTGTATTTTTTACACTTTTAAAAACCTTGTTTGTCAATGACCCATATAATAGCAAAAAAGCATATATCAGCCATTGACCATAACAAAAAAATATTGGTTTACCAGCATCAGACAGAATTTTAATATTGTTGCATCTCTATATGGAATATTTACATACAGTTTACCAGTCTTATAAAGTACATGGAACTGCCTGTTTAATTCTAACTGAGAGAAAATGCAGGCAAGAAACCTTTACTTATTCATAGTCCTCTTCAGGGAGAAAAATACAACAATAACAAAGCCAAAAGTTCACTATCTGACAAATGATGACAACTGTGATTAGCGCCAGACATGGGAAACTTCAGCAAATGCATCTAAATGTCTGTTCTGTTGGATTAAATTGACACAAACCTTCCTAAAACCATTTCTGACTACTTTCTACTGGAACTTTCCAAAGTTTTCGCCCTTTTTCCTCTGACGTTCTTGAGATAACAGTAGCATCAATACAACATTCTTTCTTTTCTTCTGACAGTTGTGAAGACACACAAAACTCTTTAGATAAATACTTTCCCCAATGAAAATGCAGAGAAAAGCTTGATTCGCTTATTTTTCAGATCCTCTTAAAATCTCCAGACTCGCCCACTCCACCATCACAGGAGTCTACCTACGGCCGCTGGAGAGCAAAGCGAGAACTCGCCCTGACAGAAAGCTTTATCACATCTCCATGACACATAAAGACGTTTCCCTAATCTCTTCCTGAAAAGCGTTTGAACTTTACCTCTCTGAGCTGGCGGTCTTGTGAGAGCAGCTGAGCTCCGGCTGATAACGATGGAGCAGCGCGGCATATGTCTCAGGGTAAGGGTCAAGCCATTAAATCACATGCTTATCTGCAGACACAATAATGAAATATGCCTCCATTTCCCTTATAAAAAAAGAGATCTGAACCACCTGAAACCCAACAAGTACATTTGACATTGTGATTTAAAATGTTCAATATATTCATGAAATTATAGTCAATAATAATGTAATAGTCAACAGTAAATGGTATATTTTTTCCATGTAATGAAACAGAATATTCATTGAGAAAAAGGACAAGAGTGAACTTGATTTTAACCATTGGGAATTGATTGGATTGAGGAAAATGGTATAGAATTGTGATTGATATAGCCATTTTGCCCATTCATATGGGCAAATTATATGGCTGGAATTTATTTATAAATATAAATAAAAATAAAGCTTAATACAGTAATCAGTATATAAACTTATCCAAAGTTAAACTTCTTCAATTTTAATTTCATGTTGACTTAATACTAAAAACATCTCCCTTGTTCAGTCTCCAGTGTGTTATGACTCCAAGGACTTATCATGAAAAGTATTATAATACCCCCATGATATCAATCCGTCAGCTTCCAGGTGGTACAAAGGCAAACCTTTTCTGTGACATTTCTGCAGTCTGACAGCATAATCTAGGCAAACTTCAAATTCATATTCAAAGAGTCCTATTATCCAAAAGTTGATTTCATTACAAATGCATTATTGTATATTTTCCCTTTATTTTATAAACTTCAGAAATTTATGAGTAATGACTAGGGTTGTCAAACGCACCGGTACTGAAGAAAAAAGTTGGCGGTACCAGCATTTCTGCAGTACCAGTAGTACAGAGTACCAGGTATTTGCGGTCCGCTTGGAAATGGAATCCTTATCTGCTTTCAAATGCTCTCGTTCGTGTTTGTTTGAGCGCTCTTTGATTGTCAAAGGATTCTATTTACAATGTGTTTTTACATGCTGTTTTTCATGCTGCCAAGTACACTGCAAAGTTTCTGGATTGACGTGACTGAAACGGAAACTGCGATGACTGACAGTGATGACAAATGGACGAGGCAATATGTGTCAGTTTTCGCTCTGGTATCAAATTTGGTACAGAGAGCAGCAAAATATTACTGGTTTGGTACCAGCTATTGAAATGTTGGTACCATGGCATCCCTAGCACCAACTAAGCCAAATTCTAAGGAATGCTTGAAAAGCCAGGCCAAGCAATATCTTTGTGTGAGGAATAAACAATAATTTGCAAAAGTCACCTCTATAGTCCTCAAATTGTATTGGTTCTTGTGCTAGCTGCATTTCAACAAAACAATTTGTTGTGACATATGTGAAATCAATGTAGGTAACTACCATTGGTTCTTGCATGCCTTGTGTCCAATTGCAACAAGCCAAGCTCAAAAATAAGATTTAAGTGAAAAAAATCTGAGAGATGGCATGGATGGCAAGAATTTCAGTGAAATTCAGTTCTTTTGGGAAGCAGATTTTAGGAACAAAGCAGCTGGTTTGTCACTAGTCCAAAGTGGTCTACCACCCCTAATAAGCTTGACCAAGATCTACCAGGTGAGCTATAATTAAGATATAATTAGATCGAAATCGAAGAACGAACTGGTGTTGTGTCATGTTGGAACAAAATCCGGGCAAAACAACATTTGTTTTGTGTTCGTTTTGGGAGTTCGAAACAGCTTGCCAAAGCAAATATTCTGGAAAAGTTTGCTTTATTTAATATTCCAAGATAATATTTAATATCTCAATTGCATATAATTAAGTAGAGTAAATACTTATTTGGCATGCTGTCCAGCAAGTGGGCTCCGAGCTGGGAATTTTGGCCCGAACCCAGAGTACTCCCCCAAATTGTGAAAAGAATAGTTAGGACTAGATGTGAGGAGATGGGGTGGTGGAGGGTTTTGTCAACAAACAGAGGTAAGTCTGTTGTATATATACCTCTTATTGTTGAGTTGATTAACTGAATGCGCTCCTCGTGTTAAATAGGTTATTTATCTGAACGTGCTCCTCCCGAACTTTGTTAACAAAAAATCATTTTGTAAATGAAGTGGTAAATTATGTTTGTTTGTTTTTTTGGTGTGTGTGTGCAAAGAAAGTTTCATAAAATTGAGGTTAAACCGCTTGGCTCACATAGATTACTTTTATGATGTCTTTACTACCTTTCCTGGGCTTGAAAGTGGTAATTGCATAGGCTGTCAATGGAGGGACAAAAAGTTCTCAGATTTTATTAAAAAGATCATCATTTCTGTTCCAAAGATGAACAAAAGTGGTTTGGAACAACATGAGGGTGAGTAATTAATAACAACATTTTTGGGTGAACTAACCCTTTAAAGCCCCAATGAAAGGTAGTTCAACTGACAGACCATCTTGGACCAGCATTGGAACATAAATGAACATCTAAAATTCAAGTTGAAACAGAATTTTCCAGCAGGGTAGTATATGTCTCAAAAACCATGTCTAACATATGATCCATACTCTTTGCCTATGCAGTACAGTAGGTAACAGTCCATCTCCTGTAGCAGGTAAAGATAAGTGTGATCTAGAGAGAAGAGGCCTAGCACCGCTATGCCACAGGAGCAGACGGTCTCATTCACACGGCGCAAGAAGAGGGATGAGCATTTAGACAAACAAATCATTTCAGCCTAAGATTGCTCCAGCAGCACAGAGCTGTTCCATTATCACGCCACAGCTATCTGGGTAACGCTCAATTACAGTGTCATTAGGCTGAAGAGTGGAGCTGCCAGTACTGGGAAATGAGAGGCTGACGAGAGAGATATTGAGGGGTACATCGAACAAAGACGATACTAGAATAGATTTAAAGAATCGGGTTTTGCATAGTAAGGCCAGGCTTTACTAATCTATTACATTTTAAATCGAAGCAAGCAAATTTTCAAAAACCTATAGTGATTGGCGGAAACTAGCTACTGATGATTTTAAAACAAGAACTACAGGTGAATTTTGAATTCATAAGATGAAGCTAGTCCAAAAATCAAAGGCAAATTATAGCTTAATATTGATTAATCCTGGGCAGTTTAAACTATCAGTGTTTTGGAAACCAGTAAAAAAAGTATTCACTGGCTATATACTGTAAGCAGTAGTATTACAAGGCTGTGTACTTTTGTTTAGGAAATCATGCAATGGCATCATGTATATGCAATTCTACACCCTACGCCGTGTACTTTTGTACTTTTGTTTCCACATCCATAAACATGAAACTAACCTATAACAGTTCAAATACAATTTCAACACAAAAACCTGTCACTCAAATTCCTCTTCAAAATTCATGCAATGTAATAAGCATATCAACCATGTCACATACATAATCATATATGCAAACATTATTAAACAATATGAAAATCAAGTCTGAAATAAAATCAACTAATTTGTGCCATACATAAGAAAATGCTTTAAGCAACATATTCACTAAATTAAAGTGCGTTAAAATAATATAAAGTGATACTAATCCCGAGTTTTGACTGAAAGGCAGGGTTAGCCTAATCCACATACATCCTCAAGCAGACTGAATATGCAGAAAGTTTTTACCAGTCATGGAGTCCATTTCAGAGAATTAAATCCACTGTTAGCAAGATGTTATATATCTAACTTGAACTTTTAACAAACATTTCATACATGCAAAAACACTCTTCTCTAGCGTCTATGTATAAACCACGCACACTTATCTATTACTGTTGAGTTTTGATTGGCTTGAAGTAGTCAATACCTGATTAGAATAAAGCCCCTTTTTCAAAATAGCAGCATTCTTGTTGAAAATAATATATTAGCTGCTTATCATGGTCCAGTTTGACCCTACTGGTGGTCGTAACTACAGCATTATGGTGAAAATTAATCTTTCTACATAGATTGCAATTCAAATTCAACAGCATATTCTGACCAAATGGAATCCTTTTCTGACTTTATTTCTCACAGCTCTGAGTTTATATCTCAATTCGGAGTCAGCATTCCGAGATGCAGTGGGTACGAGAAAGTATTCAGATCCTCTTAAATTTTTCACTTTGTTATATTGCAGCCATTTGCTAAAATCATTTAAGTTGATTTTTTTTCCTCATTAATGTACACACAGCACCCCATATTGACAGAAAAACACAAAATTCTTGACATTTTTGCCATCACCATGCTTCACTGTTGGGACTGTATTGGACAGGTGTTGCGCAAGTGCCTGGTTTTCTCAACACATACCGCTTAGAATTAAGGCTAAAAGGTTCTATCTTGGTCTCATCAGACCAGAGAATCTCATTTCTCACCATCTTGGAGTCCTTCAGGTGTTTTTTTAGCAAACTCCATGCGGGCTTTCATGTGTCTTGCACTGAGGAGAGGCTTCCGTCGGGCCGCTCTGCCATAAAGCCCCGACTGGTGGAGGGCTGCAGTGATGGTTGACTTTCTACAACTTTCTTCCATCTCCCGACTGCATCTCTGGAGCTCAGCCACAGTGATCTTTGGGTTCTTCTTTACCTCTCTCACCAAGGCTCTTCTCCCCCGATAGTTCAGTTTGGCCGGACGGCCAGCTCGAGGAAGGGTTCTGGTCATCCCAAACGTCTTTCATTTTAGGATTATGGAGGCCACTGTGCTCTTAGGAACCTTAAGTGCAGCAGAATTTTTTTTGTAACCTTGGCCAGATCTGTGCCTTGCCACAATTCTGTCTCTGAGCTCTTCAGGCAGTTCCTTTGACCTCATGATTCTCATTTGCTCTGACATGCACTGTGAGCTGTAAGTTCTTATATAGACAGGTGTGTGGCTTTCCTAATCAAGTCCAATCAGTATAATCAAACACAGCTGGACTCAAATGAAGGTGTAGAACCATCTCAAGGATGATCAGAAGAATTGCACAGCACCTGAGTTAAATATATGAGTGTCACAGCAAAGGGTCTGAATACTTAGGACCATGTAATATTTCAGTTTTTCTTTTTTTAATAAATCTGTAAAAATGTCAAGAATTCTGTGTTTTTCTGTCAATATGGGGTGCTGTTTGTACATTAATGAGGAAAAAATTAACATAAATGATTTTAGCAAATGGCTGCAATATAACAAAGAGTGAAAATTTTAGGGGGTTTGAATACTTTCCGTACCCACTGTACGAACTCACAGTTGCAATGGGAAAGTGTCAGAATTGTGACGTAAAAAGTAGCAATTACCTTTTGTTTATTTATTTATTTTTAATTTTTAATTTATATTTTATTGGAAACAAACTTACATAATGTCACCATACATATTCCGAAATAATTGATAGCGATCGGTCAATCGCAGCACGCTGCTGTAATTCAGTTCACTCATCACACGCTTCATAATAGCAGCACAGACTCGCACTCTTTCATAACACATGCAATCTGCGCCATCTTATGCCTTATTTATTGTTTAAATTACCGTTTTTTGTTAATGTTTCAGGCCCAATGTTGTATGGTCTACTTTTGTAGCCTATACAGTAGAGCTGTACGTAAATAGTTTTCAGCGTGTTCTGTACTAAATTAGCCAGTGACACGTACACAGAATAGACAGGCAGGCTGATAGCCAGCGCATTGACCTTCTAATTTTGGCTGAGACCTTTACTGGTGACTGGCTCTTCTCGCACTAGCTTCACATCACTACGCTCACCACTCGGCCATCCCATAATCTTCCTGTTATCTCCATGACAGCATGCAAAAGGGCTCGAGGACAGGAGTGCGCCACAAAATGTCAGAGCTTGACACCAGACGTCATTTTGCAAACAGCTGAAATATTCCTGAGTGAGCCTGGGGATCAGACTTGATACTGTCGTGGTGAAATGAAATATTGATCTATGATGATACCAGTGACAGTTTCTGACAGTGATTTCGAGAAAGATTGTTTTATTTTCCCTAAAACTGTTTAGCTTTTTAAAGAATGCTTAGAAATTAAATACTCTGACTTCTGTAAGTGTTGCTTTTATTTTTGCTGTAAGCCTGAAACAAGCCTGCAGGGCAGACCACAGGCAGGTGTCTATATAGCTTGGACTGCATTTAACGAATTCTGCACAGTTGTATAAAGGATAATTTATTCAATTGGAAGAAACTGAACTCTTTTCTCTTGAACAAACCAAGCGGTGCTCACTGCAGAGCCAAATGATGTCCAGCTCCCAATCTCTGGATGTAATGTATGAAACTTAATCTAGTCCAGCTCCACCTCTGGACCTAATGGGTGGAGTTTCAAATAATTATGTTTAGGGATAGGATTATGGGTAAGGATGGGGTGTGGCTGGATCTTCACCCATTGGCTCTGCAGTGAACAAACTAAGGGTATGTTTACACCTCAACAATGTACTAAAAACTGAAACGTTTTTCCTTTGCTTTCTTCGGTGTAGAGATGGCAATGTTGTCAAAACGATCCTCTTTCACATGGAGCCACCAAAATGACTAAAAGCACTGTATTTTGCATGCCAGGCCAGTAGTTGGCGAGGTTACTTTGTAAAGAACAACCACACGCCAATAGACTGAACACGTAATACACATGCGTATGACATAACCGTTTATGTAAATTTGCATTTTTGTAGTTTACGCAGAGATGATAATGGTGTGGTTTTCAAAAACTTGCATTCTGTAACCTGTTTTCAAAAGTTTCCGTTTTCAGGCCCCCAAAACGCAGCTGTCGTGTCAAACGCATAAAAAGTTTTCCATTTTTAGTTGAAAACGGTGTAAACAGCCCCTAAATCAATCTAAGGGTACATTTACACTGCAACGATGTAATAAAACAGCGTTTTTGCGTACAGACAACAACGTAGTCAAAACAATCCCGTTCACATGGATCCGCGAAAACGACTGAAAACACCATGTTATGCCTGTCAGGGCGGTAGTTGGCGGTCAGTTTGTAAAGAAAAATATCGCGCCTATAGACTGAACATGCATGAGCATAACGTTACCGTTTTCACAGATTAACACAGAGAGACGATAACAGTACAGTTTTCAAAAACGCACACTGTGGAACCAAAGTTTGCATTTTCAGGCCTCTAAAATGCTGTTGTCATGTATTTGAATGGCCAAAACACAAAGTTTTCAGGTTTTAGTTGAAAACGGTGTCATGTAAATGGCCCCTAATTATACTTCACTGATGGTGACACTATAGAAGCCTGTAAACTCTGGATGATGCATCACCGTCATATATAAAAAAAGTGTACTTTTCAACAGCCTCAGAGAGACGAGCTTCAAAAGGATCAATTTTTATCTTAAGAGTGTAACAAGGATGTGTGCAAACAGGAAACAGTTTTTTTTATTATTTATTGTTAAGGCAAACTAAACGAAGCTTGCTCACCCAGTAGGTATAAATTAGCCTTACAAGTCTGAAGTCCATAAACAACTAAATATGCAATCATCGTCAATTATGCAGTGTTAAAAGGATAATATTCTACAATTAAAATTGTGTCTTTTTGACCTAGACATTTCAAGCTTCACTGTTGAAATAAATGGATTACTTTTAGTATCTTGGTTACATGTCATTTTGCAGACACCTTTTCCAAAGTGACTTTTTGACACTAGAAACTAATTGCATTGAAAGTCCCTCTGGAGCAGCCTGATATTAAACGCTTTGCTCATAAAAATGTTCCTATTTCTCAGAGATACCGAATATGTCACCCGCTCCACATGACCCTGTGGGTCCACCAATCAGAGGAGAACAAAGAAATGGGACACTGTCCAAGCCAGTTTCTGATTAGCAATTCAAAGAAAATTCTGTTGGCTTCATGAATGTTGTTCAGTCAAGCCAGAGTTGTGTCTCTTAAGATTTTGCACAGCCGGGTCTAGAGAGATACAGTAATTGGCCATTTACAATACCTTGCCAAAATATTCTGTCTTTGTAAAATGTCAATGTTGTTTGCGGTTTGAAAAGATATTAGCTAAAGCAAGCATCACTTTTGCTCGTATCTGGGGATAAAGATTTCAACAAACCACTTGACTCCTATTAATGGTCAGCATCAGCTGTAATCCCAGCGTCATGTGTACTAAGGGCATGCATGACATCTCAAATCACGCGACTTGTTAAGGAGAGATGTGCTATTCCTTTTTAAACAAACAGGCTCATGATTTTCACAAGCAGACGATAAAAGGAGCAAACAGGAATACTGAGGAATAGATCTATGTCCAAAATTTTAGCAGCCACCACAGTAACCGCCCAAAATGCCCTATAATATATTAAAATATAACATAATATTTGTCATAATAACAGGGAACATTTTTGTTCGGATGCTTTTCAAGCATTTACCAAATGTTATGAAGATATTGCATGCATTGATGAAAAGCGCTGTAATATATTTTTATTTAATGCACCACAGCTCTTGGTCGGTCATCACTGTCTTTGTTTTTATCTTCTAAATATTTAAAAGACAGCTGCTCATTTTCATACTTAATCTGATATTCAAAACAGGGCCACAGAGGGCAGACTCGATTAATCTCTCTCTCTCTCCCTCTCTCTCTTTCCCTCTCTCTCTCTCTCTCTCTCTCCCTCCCATATTTCCATTTTCCGTCCCATAGACTCTGACTCGCTATCAAATTGTGTTGAGATCCTGTTAAACTGCAGTGAGGTCCTGTTACTTGCCAATTTCCCAGTCAATGATTTTTCATTTTCCCCAAAGTCCCTGGATTCAGTGCTTGTTGGAGAGCTGATGGATGGGCCAATCAGAATGTATGTATGTGTGTGGTGGAAGACAGGGGGGTTCAGTCTAGGAGAGGGAGTGATCCGTGGCCTGTCATCTGACAATGGTGGGAGGGGGCAGGTGGGCGCTCCAGGCATCTGGAAAGCAAACAACAGCATTAGGGAATGCAAATTGAAACTGCAGACAAGCTGGAAAGGCTCCATCCCAGACGGAAATGTAGCACATCCTTGTCTCCTTATTGAAATATATCAGCGAACACTTTGCCTTAAGGGATGTTTAGCATCACGAATCACCTGCGTGGCATAATCCATATCTGTGCCAGTGAATATTCAGCGAAAACACAATTCGCTCCCTTGAGTGACTGCAGATATATTACCTGTTGCTGAGCTCATAGCCCTCGGAGTGTAATTTGTTTATGTCAATCAAATATAAATACAGCATTTGCCTCTCATTTTCAAATCTAGTTTTCAGTTGGCCACAAATACTGTCTGGAGCAAAGAAGTCAAAAAAGAGAACATTGTCTATATTTATTGATTCAAGAACACACACACTTGCCTCCCCTAAGCCCATTGAGTTTTAACAGACCCCTAAAGTGTGTGTTGGGTTTAGAGGGGGGTAATTGAGAATGAATGGGGGAATGTCACATGAACAATAAACTATAGTTTAAATTGTTACTGCCTTTGGTTGTTATTTTGGAATAAATGTAAAAATGTGTAAAAACACTAATTTGATTAGACTTATACTTGGTTTTAATAAATATTTGTAGAGACTTAACAGTTTCGAATGATGTATAACACTTATCTGTATGACCAAAATCGACTGAGTATTTTGAGTCTCTTTTGCACAGATAGGAAAAAAAGTGAGGCGGTCGTGCCGACGCAACCGTCGACCCCAGAGGGTTCATTACATAGTGTAAAAATACAAAATAGAATTTTATTTTGTCAAATAATAATTAAAATACCTAAAATGCAGTATAAGATATTATATGAGGAAAACACTACTTCTCACTGAAAAGTACTGCTAATCATAGTCTTTTATTATTCATGTGCACGCTAGGCCTCGAAAGTCTCAATGTTCACTGCAAAACAGCTGGACTGCAAATTAATGCAGCTGTGGCTCCCTCAATGAAACAGACCGTTTCTGACTCACACGAGATTCACCAAAAAGTTATTTTCTTCTCTTTCTCTTTTTTTTTTACTAGACAAATGAGGAAGTCTGATTAGATTTGAATTGGAATATGGAATATTGACTTGGTCCTGTTGGGCTCCACCAGGTTGATTTAACAATGAATTTGGAGTGTAAAAGAAAACCATGAGCGCATGACGGAGTTATTCCGCACACTCCTTTATATCCTTAACTTTGTAAATAATATAAAAACTGAATCACTACTGAAATAAAGAATACTGGGGTGTAATGGAATTTTTAAATTAATATAAGCTTCGTAGTGGAACCATTCTCATTTCAGATTAGCCCATTAAATATGTGTGTGTGTGTTCTTAATTTTACATGGTCGCATATGAATACATATGAATCAGTATGAAAGTATATTTGCACTGTAATTATCTTCTGAGTTTGTGTGGCAACAAGTTTAATGGGTTTTAAAGGGGACTAATTATGCCACTTTTCACAAGACGTAAGTCTCTGGTGTCCCAGAATGTGTCTGAATTTTCAAATCAAAATAGCCCACAGATAATTTATTATAGCTTGTCAAATTTGCCTCTATGGGTGTGAGCAAAAATAAGTTGTTTGTGTTTGTGCCTTTAAAGGGATAGTTCACCCAAAAATGAAAATTATCCCATGATTTACTCACCCTCAAGCCATCCTAAGTGTGACCATCTTCTTTCAGACAAACATAATTGTAGGTATATTTGAAAATAAGCAAATCTATGCGTTTGTGTGAGACAACTATCCTTATTTAATACGGCGGACGACAGAGAGCAAAACAAATCACCAGTCACAGATTCTAAGTCTGAATTCACTTCAGAAGGCCTTTATTAACCCCCTGGAGTCATATGGATTAAATTTTTTATGGATGGATGCAATTTTCACAACCACTATAAACCTTGGACTAAGGATATTTTTAAATACATCTCCAATTGTGTTCGTCTGAAAGAAGATAGTCATATACACCTAGGATGGCCTATGTGTCAGTAAATCAATGGGATAATTTTCATTTTTGGGTGAGCTATCCCTTTAAATGCAAATGAACTGCTGCTTCTGGCCCCCTTTCCAGAAAAAGAATGGAGCTTTAACAGCTCATGTTTCAACAATAACAAAAGTGGAGAATCTTACGAAGTCAAAATGTTGATTGTCAGTAATGGTGTTCAGCCTTACATGTTCAAACCGTCGGACACTGATTGAAGAAGTTACAATTTTTAGAACGCAACTGGATGTTTCTGAATGGTCAGTGGATAAATTTATGTAGTAGTTGTGGAATTAAGTTGATTCATTCAACTCATCGACTAGCTTTTTGTAGCACTTACTCTCTGGCTAATAACTTGTAGATTAATAAATAAATTGTTATATGCCAATCTACGGACTAGGGTTTCAGAAGAATAGATTTGCTGCTGAGAAAGATGACACAACAACAGTGAACAGACTTAATGTTTGTTTGAACACTCAACAGGTGAGATACATTAATTGAGATAAACAAAATAAAATGTAAAAATATTTTTTTCGTTTCCGACAAGAATCTAATTTTCTCAAATCTTGCTGTTGTTTCCTTTGTTTCTTTAGGTACCAATTTTTTTCTCTTGGGTTTCAACAAGGTAAGTTCAACTCACTACATCTACTGCAGTATTTCACTTATCTCTATTGAGATTAAATATACTCAATTGTTGCACTTGTGTCTATGGTAAGCAGTCAGTGTCAAATATCAAAATCCCAAATAAGCAATATGTAACAATATAAACACAAGTGAACAACGATCATTTTAAATGAAATACCATTGAAATTCCTAAATTTTAAATTGACTTGAGTGTTCAGTCTTTCAAGAAAACCAGTCCTTTGAGTTGTCCGTCGAAAGAATTAATTATCCTTAATATGTTGATGAGAAAAAATGTCTCCATTCCAGGAAAAAAAAAAAAGCTATTCAACTTCCTACCATTTGCAATTCGAGTCAATGTTAAAGACACAATATGTATTTTTTTTCGCCACTAGGGGTCGCTAAACTCTTCAGAACAATAACAAAGGCGTGGTTTGATGACGCAGTGAATGTGGAATCATAGAACTTGTCGTCATGCCATTTGATCTAATAATGTTTATGGGGAAATAATGTTTATGGATGAGCATGACTGTGGTATGAAGCAGGGCGTGGCCGAGAATCGCAGGCGCGATTACTAAAGAGAGACAGATATCAGTGACACACGCGAGTCCCGGGGATAAAGAAAAGGGGACATTTTATTCTACTAAACTACTTGCAGGTGCTGAAATGCTACTCCTACAGGTCAGTTTATTTGATGAATTAAAATTGTGAGGTAATGCAGCGCTGTTTCACTTGATCTAACGTGTCATACTAAACTGCATTTGAGTGTGTTGAAAGTTGTAATGTTTAGTATTAGTTTGTTGTCTGTATGAGACTTAACAGTTAGATAGATCAACATTAGATTATCAAACTGATGATATTTTAACACTTCGTCATGTTGAGCTATATAATAGTTATTAATCTTATGTAGCCTACATTTGCTTACTCCGTCTAATAACGTGCAAGAGCGCCATCTCTGTCAAGTCAAAGTTTGTCGCAAAGCTCTCGCCATCTCGGAAACGCAACGTCGATATTGATCCTCATTTTATTTCTCCTTTTGTCCCAAAGTTTGCTTGCCATGATCCATAATGTTTGAACGAAACAACAACAGTGCGCCGCTAGCCGTTACGCAGCTGTCCGTGTCTGTCTTACTGTGCAGTACAAGCGGAAACCAGGGATAACGCAGATATTACATCACTGACAAGTGACAAGGGAGGGACGGGGCACTATTTAAAATTGTGAATTTCTCTGAATTGACAAATTCTTAGAAATATTTAGGATAATGCAAGTACACAGCTAAATGAAATATATAACAGTGTGCAAGTGGTTTTTGGATGTTTTAATATAAAAATTTTATATATTGTGCCTTTAAGGGTTTTTCCTCAACAGAAAAAAACAAGAACAGACCCAAGGGAGGCTCGCAAGTCCAAACCCTCCTCAGAACTACTGGAAGGCCGGGACAAATCCAGAATGCAAGTGCCCGGCAAGGGACAAAACCACAAAAAAAAAAAAAAAAACACCTGACCTTGAACAGACAAGGTCACAAAAATATCATGAATATCTTCATTGTAACAACATACAATAAAGTGTTTAACTCATGACAGTAAATTAATCATTGTACATCATACATTTTACACAGAACTTGAAAATATGTACATGCATTCTTCAAATAAAATATTTTTTATATATATGTATACATATATATGTCACATGTATGTCTTGTCATGTTTAGTTCTAGTCTTCACCTTGTCTAATTAGTTTAATTGTCATCACCTGTTTCCGTTTAACTCTCGTCATCTGTGTGTATTTAAGTTCCTCCCCTTGTGTCATTCATTGTCTGTAATTGTTTGTGCTTGTAGCACGCTGCACGTATGTTCTCCGTGAATAAACCATTCTGTTTATTATATACGCTCATCTCCTGCCTTCCAATCGTGACTATGCATATATATATATATATATATATATATATATATATACACACACACACAATGTCTGTGACTTTCTTTCCAACATACAAACTCATTATAAATGACCTCTTTTCGTCACAACTTGAGCACACAACTAGCTGTTATTTACCAAATACAACATTACACATTTTTGTCATACAAAAATCACTCAAAGATTTAATTTTTCTTGCTTTTCCTCCTATACAATAATACAGAGTTAATTTGTAACGATTGACAAAGCAAATTGACTTAACATTACCAATCGTTTAAATCTCAGAAATTTCCTGAATGAAGGTACAGCAAGTCCCCTTTACCATTTTCTAATCAAAAATACACTCCGTAAATACTTTAGCAATAGAGCATGTATATATATATCACCATACATTTCAATATTTATAAGTTGAAAATTCTTTTCACTCAATTGGCCATTCCAATGTCATTCATAATTAATGCAAAATAAAGTTTGTAATTTCTCTCACATAAATCAGAATTCATCTAGGAGTTTGTTTCTTTCTCTTTTTTTCACAGAGCGTCAACAAAGATCACGCTCATCTGTGCACAGTAAATTCTGGAACTGCACGTTTGGAGAGACTGTTAATGATTTATGATGATTATAAAAAAAGGAGCGGGTGGATTTTTACTATTATAGGTTGGTTGTTTACACACACTGTGGACACACATTCTATTTTCAGTGAATTTTACATAATCGGTCCTCTTTAAGGCTTTTCTAAGTCTGGTTAAATTCAGAATGGCATACTACCATACTATGAATACTATTTCTGCAGTTGTACAGTATGCACTTTCTATGTGAATATACTGTAGATGACCAACTACATTTGAAACGTACAGCCAGAGAACATTGCACAGATTAAAACATCACACAATGCAACACACTCACAGTCTTTTCTTCCCTATTGTCACTTACATCCAAGTGAAACGGCTTCTACGACAATAAACAAAATTAGGATGGGGCTTTATCTTGTCCATGGGGAAGTGACTGGATCGTTGGATGTTTGTGGTTTGCTATTGATTGATCTCATGAGAGTGACGGGTTGTCCCACCTAATGCCAGTATTTGACAAACAATTCCAGTCCAGTTTAGACTGAACGTTTTCATTCATCAGTTTATTCTCTACAAAGCCCCATGCTTTGTTTTACGGTGAAGATTTAAGCGACATTAAAAATTAAGTAATGTTTTGCTTCATTTCAAAACAATTTCTCCAGGTTGCTAATGAAAAGCAATTTTATGAGTGAATTTAACAATGCTCCCCTTTAATGACTTTATTTCAATATGGCAGAGATTCTCTTTCATAATGACTAGTGATTTTCAGTGGAAGTAGTCCCTGCGCGTCAGTAACTATGATAATAATAAGGCTGCTAAAGCTGCCTCAGCTGTGCACTACGTAAAGTCATATTTTGGAGAATGTTGCCCTTTAATATAGAATGCAAAATATTGTCCTTCCTTGATGATTTCTAGTAGCTCTTCCTGGAGAGCATCTACTGACTGAGAGCCAAAGAGAATAAGAGAAAGTTTTTAGTTGAAATGTAGTTTTAAGGAGTCATGAACTCTTGAAAAAAAAAAGTCATGAAAAACTGAACCTGTATCAGCAGTATGGTAATGAATCTGTCAGTTTGTTTACACCTGGGCAGCATTTTGGGATGTGTGATAAAAAATGTGGCTTTAGGGAAGCCACCAGGGCTTGTTTATTTATTTATTTATTTATTTATTTATTTCAGATGAAGTTTCAAGACTTTGCTCAGCTGGCCTCAGCACCGTTTAAACCTGCAGATTTATCCTAAGGGACAAACAATTTCTCTCTCTCTCTCTCTCTCTCTCTCTCTCTCACATGCACACACACACACACACGCACACACATACACACTCTGTTGTGTTTTTGTGTTTTGTGGGGACTTTCCATAGGCGTAATGGTTTTTATACAGTAAAAACTGTATATGCTGTCCCCCTACACTACCTCTATCCCTAAACCTACCCATCACAGAAAATGTTCTGCTATTTTAGATTTTCAAAAAAGATAATTCTGAATGATTTGTAAGCTTGTTTCCTTGTGGGGACCAACAAAAGGTCAAGATTTGCTGGTTTTACTTACATTGTGGGGACATTTGGCAATGTAAGGAATACCCGTCCACACACACACACACACACACACACACACAAGTTGGCTTTCCATGTTTTATGGGGACATTCCATAGATGTAATGGTTTTTATACTGTATAAACTGTATATTCTATCACCCTACCCCTAAAAATACCCATTACAGAAAACTTTCTGCTACTTTAGATTTTCAAAAAAGATCATTCTGTGTGTGATTTATGAGCTTGATTCCTCATGGGAACCAAAAAAAAAAAAAAATGTCTCCACAACAACTGTTGCTACGTCTGACAAGTCATGCGCTCTCATGCCACACATCATGTTCTCACAGACTGAAAAATACATCCCGGAGCAAAGAGGACACTGACAACACGTCGGCAGACAGAGCATGTTACTTTTGATATGAAACAAAGTTTCAAATTTCAAATATTGTAATTTTTTAAAGAAGTTTAACAATAAATAGCGTATAGTGTCTCTTTAATGTGTTGTGACAGATCGCTGTAGCTCCTTCAAGCGGCTCGTGAACCGATCATCTCTTCATACTAGTTCATTTATAGCATCAAATAAACATGAATGAACATCAGAAGGAATGTTGTTTCAAAGACGTGAGTACACACAATTTTTCAAGTTAAAAAACTAACTACTAACTCCCCTGACTGCTTTGTCAGACAAAATGGCGGATTCTGGGTTATGATTGGTCAGATCGCCTGTCAATCAAACTGTTTGTGAAGGGTCAATTACTGTATTATCCTGTTAGCGTTCCACTGTACTGCTCGTGGTACACACACCATTCAAAAAAGACCTTAGGAATGCTAAGGTGATACTTGTGGGGACATTTAGTCCCCATGGAGAATAGCAGGACCACACACACATACATACACACACACTTCAGCCTGGCTTAAACGGTCTGGAAGTTCAGGAAGTTCTCCAGGATTGCTGAGAATTACATCAGGATTCTAACTCACATCTTTTCTTCTATGGAAACGTGTTCCCCTGGAAGGGTGCCCTCAAATAGCCGCACATGTAATTGGATTTGGAATTTGTATCTAATATTATTAAAATATGACACGATATCCTCCTCTGAATTAGCGGAACTCAGGTTGAGTGAGCCTCTCAGGATTTATGCACTTTTTAAAAGTATTGTGGTGGTAATACTTTGATATAAATAAATATAAAATAAAAAGCAATTAATACTTTTATTCAACAATTGATAAAAAGTGACAGTAAAGACATTTATGTTTTTACAAAATATTTCTATTTCTAATAAAGGCTGTTCCTTTGAATTTTCTTTTCATCAAAATCTTTAAAATAATATAATGGTTTACAAAAATAAACCAGCAAAATATATTCAGCATATTAGAATGATTTCTAAAGGATCATGTGACACTGAAGAATGATGCTGAAAATTCAGCTGTCACCACAAGGATTTTAAAATATATTAAAATAGAAAACAGTTGTTTAACATTTTAATAATATTTCACAATACTATTGTTTGAATTGTATTTTCGATCAAATAAATGCAGCCTTGGTGAGTATAAGAGACTTGCCACTTAAAAAAATGTTGGCGACCCCAAACAGTAGTGCATGTACCATATTTAGGCTACATAACCTCCTCAAAAATATCATGATATTACTAAAAATAGTCTTTTTCCTTGTTTTCTGTTGTTTATTGCATCAGTTTTGCAGAACTTTGACAATGAGAACTTTACCGTAAGTCATGTGCTGTACTGCCAACCAGTGGTCAGGAGGTGAATTGCAGCCCATTGCACACTAGATCTGAAAAATAATTTCTTTGAAATGACTTTTTACTCTTTAGGAACAACACGTATCAATGTTTCATGCAATTACAATGGACACTGAACCTTTCAAACTTCAAAAAGCACACAAGCAACATAAAACTAGTCCCTATGACTCATAAACTTATATAGATTTGTGTAAGAAACAGATTAAAGTCGCTATTTACTGAAAATGTTCACATCCAGTCTCCACGGCACGTTCACAGGAGTGATGATGAAATCCTTCTTTTGAGCTCAATCTTTTGAATGAATCAGTTAATCGATCTAGTCTGAAATGATGTTGAAGGACAAATACAAAGACAAATCATATAATCTGTATGAGTTTGTGATGTGAGCATGTGATTTTTTAAAATGAAAAAGATGGTCACTGCAACTTTAAAACCTTTTTGTTTCTCTGTGTAGCCTATATGGGCCACAGAAGAAAAACCCCATCAGTTTTCAGGGTTTTCTGTCTGGTGTTAAAATATATACTAGACTATAACCTGCCCCACTCCATCAGAGCCGGTGGAATTGATTATCTTTGTGTGAACTGACCCAGTACCAGACCAACCAAGCAAGTGAGCTGGTATGTAGGCCAACCTGGCAATTATCTGAGAAGTTCCGACTCTCTCTCTCCTTGTCCGGTGTTCTCTCTATCATTTTGGTTATAGATTCTCCTCCAGATGTCTTTACGAGATGAGATTTTAAAGCGTTAAAGCAAGAAGAGGCTCGGTTCTGAAAAACTTGTGGGAGAGAGTGGTCAAAACACTCCTAACTATTAACATGTTTTCTTACAGGAACTTTAATATTGATCATTCACAAGGTGTAATCCAGAATGTTCCTTGAAAGGACTATGAACAGCATCTGTCGAATACCTAGTAAATAATTTAGACTCATGGAGGTCTATTTTCATTATTATTAATTCTTTGGCAATGAACAGAATGCCATATATACTGTTAATATCAAACCCATTCCTTATAAACAGCCACAAGATGGCAGCAAAAGCTTGATTAATGTTGAAAAATTCCCATCAGAATATCCAACAGCTTCAAATCTGCATATGTTTCTCAACAACACCGCATTTCATTTTTATAATTAGCAAGATAAACGGACCTTTGACATTTTTGTACTCACAGTCAAAGTTATGGCATGAAACAGCAAAATAATTGCTAAAATGTTCCAGTGGTTTGCCACACTTTATTGTCATACGTAAACTCGTTGCAAACAGTCAGCTTTGAGGCTTCAAATACATAAGATGTTACTGGGATCAAAACCAGCTGAACTCTTGTTTATACATGACAGGTTTATTATGAATAAAAGTGATGTAACAATTGGAAAATCCTGCTGAGAGAGAGAGAGGGGGGAATAAAGGATTAGATGGAAGTATGAGACATTTAAGAACAAACTGTGCGTGGGTTGTTGGAAATATTCTCACAAATAGAAAAAAAAAGTTAATAAATAGGACTAATAAATGTCTTCAGTAAATTCTAAGAGTAAGCCTACTACTAGTCTCAGCCTCAGTCGTCACATTATAGCACACTTGTCTGGAAACACTTGAGGAGTTTCGAAGTCGTCATCTGGTTGGTTGAATTGTACAGGATGTCCGGGAGACGAGAGTTTTGCGCTCTTTACTGGAAACAAATCCTGTGACGTCAAACACCCTCGTAGAAGAAGAACACCGTCTGTTTAAAACTGTGGCAATTACCAGGATCAACTAAAAGCTGGATTTTCAAAAGTATGTGAAGTTTGCGGCTCCATTGTTGGAGTGAACTTACATAATGTTCTTGAATGAATAATATATTAGCTGCACACCAGTGTCACATATGAATGTCCTGTTTAGTTAATTTCTGTCTAGTCTGTTTGAGTTCTAGTAAATCACCGTGTTTCTAATTAGTTAAGTCTTGTCAGCTGTTCTTGTCAAATCATCAGTGTATTTAAGTTCCTGTCTGTTTGCCTGTCAGTTGTCGGTTATTGTCTATGCTGGAAGTCGTGTATGTTGTTCTCTCCAGTATTAAAGTCTGTATGTTTATCGTCAATCCGTGTCTGCCTGTCATGTACACGTTCCGTGACAACCAGTCTGTTATTGTATGGACGACTTTACATTTTCATGCTCCTAAACATGACGCGGAACAAAACGAACTGTGATTGGTTGCGTTACATGTCAGTCAAACGTCCTCTTTGGCAGTCCTTGGCCAAAGAAAACTGCGACAGAGTTCTGCCGTCCGTCTGAAGGTCTGACTACACCAGACTAGCCTAGTACTAACTAAGTTAAGGCAAATAGGATCTAACCAGTCAAAACGCCGAATCCGCCATCTGATCCGACAAAGCAGTCAGGGAGTAGCCTATAGTAGATTAACGTTGTTTAACTTGAAATATTGTGTGCACGCGCGTCTTTCCGCGGTTGAAACAACACTCCTTCTGATGCATATCATGTTTATTTGATGCTATAAATGAACTATGAAGAGATGATCGGTTCACGAGCCGTTTGAAGTACTGTCACGACACATTAAGGAGCCACTGTACGGTATTTAGTGTTTAAACAGCTTTAAAAAATTACAATATTTTAAATATGAAACTGTTTCATACATTTTCATTGTCCTCTTTGCTCTGCGATGTATTTTTGTGTGGCGTGAGAGGGCATGCGTTGTCGGACATTGCAACAGGGGGCGGGTTTTGTGAAGGGTTAATTGAGTCGACGTTGAAGACTGAATAAAAGTCAAATCTGACAATTAGGCCTACCTTAGCAACACCAAAGACCTGGCAACAATACAATACACTATAGCATTGTGGGAAACACGGCACCACTCGCTTTGTCTCGGTGACATATTACTGGAAGGTGGAACAGTCAAAGTAAGCAAGAATTTTTTATTTCACAGTGTTCCTGAAGACACTGCACAAATATTTGGGGGGATTTTCATTCTGTCAGCAGGGTCAAGGCCTTCTTAATGTGAAACGCTATGAATCAGTGAAGAGTTCGCTGATGCGGATAAATAACACCAATGGTCAATTTAGTCTAGCGAGAAAGGAATGTTTAACGGAGACAGAAGAATGTCTGAAAGATATGCAGTGCCTGAACCACAAATACAATAAAATAACATTTGGACTCGCTCTTAAGAGCCCAAATAAGAACCGTATGACATTTTATTTCTGGACGGTGGCTCCACAAACACAAGAGGAATCTCAGATGTGGAATATAGTGCTGTTGACGTTGGAGGATCGCATTGTCACACTATTAACCACCATCCGTCTGGAGGTGGGAAGAGATACGCTTCAGATCTTCCTACAGCCATCATTGCTCTGAAAAATAAATACGCAGGTGACACGTTGTCGCATTGAAGCTTTTGTTTTATGGGCAATCCGCCTGGTATCAATCTGTTGGAGGAAGACAGCGGAAGCGGATGCGGGGCGTTCTGAGCACACAGGACAAAGAGAATGCTCGTCGCATTGCCTGCTGACCAGATTTCATCAAAGTGAGGGATGTGCAGCAGGGCCTTTATGTCACATAAAAGAGATACGCTTCAAACAGACCAATCTGAAGCTGGGCTGCAGGCCTCCATGTGGGGTGTGGAACGCTAGATTCAATGATGAAGCAGCATATAGTTCTCTGTGGCGCTTGATATACAGTGATGGATAAAGTTTGGAGAAATTACTGTGGTGGTTCAGCAGGGTTGGGGAGTAACGAAATACAAGTAACTTAGTTACGTATTTAAAATACAAAATTTGAGTAACTGTATTTCATTACAGTTACATTTTAAATGGGTGGTAATCAGATTACAGTTACATCTGAAAAGTATTTTAGATTACCAAAGTGATTACTTTGAATTTTAATGTCATTTAAACAGCGATTGGTGATTCTCTGACTCTGACAGTCTGAAAAAGCAGAGTTAAGTTTCATGTTTTCGACTGTTTCCATGTTTTGTGATAGTTGTGTGTGAGTCATTTTATAATTGTAAAAAAGGTCACTGCATTTTTTTCTCACAATTTGTTTTTTTCCCTTCACAATTGTGAGTTTGCATTTCACAATATTGACTTCTTTTTCTCAGAATTGCGAGATTTAAACTCACAATTGCAAGTTATAAAGTCAGAATTGGTAGATATGAACTTGCAATACTGACTTTTTTTCTTGCAATTGTGAATTTAGTATGTGAGCCATAATTCTGACTTTTCTCAATATTGGGAGTTTATTTCTCATAATTTTGACTTTTCTCAATATTGCGAGTTTATATCTCATAATTCTGACTTTTCTCAATATTGCGAGTTTATATCTCATAATTCTGACTTTATAACTCACAATTGCAACTTTATATCACACAATTCTGAGGGAAAAAGTCAGAATTGTGAGATAAAAACTTGCAATTACCTTTTTTGTGTTTGTTCCACACTTATTAATATTCCAAAGTATTCTAAAGTATTTAGATTAAGTTACTAAACTTGAGTAATGTAGCGAAATACATTACAAATTACTTTTTAAAGCATGTATTTTGTAATCTGTAGTGAAATACATTTTAAAAGTAACCTACCCAGTATGATTATCATATTCATATGCTTGGGTATTTACAGGTCTACTTCAAAGAATACTTTGGTAGTGTCCAAATTCATTATCAGGATGCAAGTGAAATTAGCAATCAAGCAAAGTTGGACAAATGATATTTATTGATAAACGAATAACAATTTTAAACAATAGTTAGTTTAAGTAAATACAAATTGAAAAGAGAATACCAATGAGATCTCATAAAATGAAATAGAGTAAATATGTCTGGTATCATTTTAGATGTCAAGTGTTATGTTAATAATGATGTCGATGTTGAGGTGAAAAGGACTTTTACAGCTGCAAAACAAAAAAACAATGAATCACTTTATCAATAAAACATAAATGATAATGGAAATAAAACTTAGTGCACTAAATTATATAAAATAGGAAGTTATTAAAAGATATCATAAAAGAAAATAAAGTAAATTTTTTTGTATTTTCTCATTCATTGCTATTAAAATGCCATGGTACTGTTTGCAAACATTTCAAACATTTTAATTTCATCTGGTTGTAATACTTTGATACTTTGAAATATATGATAGTATTGAAATTCATGTACCACTTATAAGAATATCATGTGCGTGTCCAAAATACCACGGTGGTACCATGGTACATGTCTTAAATACTAAAGTACATGTCCAAAATAACCATTGTAGTACAAGAATACTTTTTGGTAAGCCAGAAACAGTTAGAAAAACAGACTAATTATGTACCTAAAAATCAGAAAACTCAAACTGAAACTGGAAAAAAGAAATAAAGAAAGCAAAATTACAGGGAAAAACAAATGTAATTTTCTATATTCAGTCCCTGTTTGAGTATTTGCCAGTTTATTTTGGTCCAGGCTGTGTTTCATGGAAGCAAAATGAATGGATATAAAACCCTATGTTTCTTAATGTAGAAATTGTCCATCTGCTCCACCGAGCGTGGGGTGCGTGCATGTGTTTTGGGATGGGATAAGATGCTATTTTAACTCCAGAATGAGAGATAGTACTTTTCTCTCTCTCTGCAGAGCCACATAGAGAAGCTCACAATATAAATGATGTCTGTTTCAGTAATCAACCTCCACAATTGGGTGGAATTAACACAGACCCACCTGATCAGCAGGGAAAGAGAGCCAAATATGTCGAGAAAGACAAAGAGAGAGATAGAGAGAGAGAGAGAGAGAGAGAGAGAGAGAGAGAGAGAGAGAGAGAGAGAGAGAGAGAGAGAGAGAGAGAGAGAGAGAGAGAGAGTGATGTAGAACAAATGAGATTAGGCAGAATAATCAATGAGACACTGATACTGATCCCTGAGCAGATTCATTGGCTTGAACAGATTGGCACAATTAGACAGGAAATGGCTGTTGACATCATCAGTTGTGTAGAGGGCACAGATGGGCTCTACCCAGGAGACAAGAAGGTGAGAGGGAAGAAAACATTGGAACAGACCCTGAGATGATCTTATAAAGGTTGGTGTGTTTAGTTTATGGCTTTCAGCATTGAAAGAGTGAAAACTGTGTGTCTAATTGGTTCTCACACCTCATAGTGAATTGAATAGGCTAAATAAAATTAGAAATAAATGTGCAGAATGGCGTAGTTTAGTCTTAAAGCGGACCTATAATGGCCCGTTTACAAGATGAAATATAAGTCTCTGGTGTCCCAGAATGTGTCTGTGAAGTTTCCGCTCAAAATACCTCACGGATCATTTATTATCAGAGTGTCAAATTTGCCCCTATTTGGGTGTGAGCAAAAACATGCTGTGTCCCTTTAAATGCAAATGAGCTCCTTTTCAGAAGAGGGCGGAGCTCATGCTTCCGTTGCTCAACTACAACAAAGCTGGAGATTCTCACGCAGCCAAAATGAGGATTGTCAGTAAAGGTGTTCGGCCTTACATTGTTCAAACCGGAGTCGGACACTGATGGAGAGACTCGGGAAGAAGTTACAACTTTTAGAATGCAGCTGGACGTTTCTGAACGGTTAGTGGATAAATTTATGTAGTTGCTGTGGAGTTGATTCAACTCATTACTAGCATGTGCCGTCATATTAATCTTTTGTGCAAA
The DNA here is from genome assembly GCA_038088235.1 of Zacco platypus. Classification (NCBI taxonomy): domain Eukaryota; kingdom Metazoa; phylum Chordata; class Actinopteri; order Cypriniformes; family Xenocyprididae; genus Zacco; species Zacco platypus. The sequence goes on from CM076080.1 coordinate 5,460,564, forward strand.
CCCAGTGTTGAATTGACCTTCGTTCGTGAAGCAGTCCGGCGTAAAATGACAGCATGGTAACAACACTCTACAACACTTCTTCTTCTCTAAAGCATCCCAACATGGCCTCACCCCCTTTTTTGCATTTCTTGGGAGAAGGGTTTATGTAAATTTTGGAGTTTGTGATGTCACAAACCTGGGAAGAAGCTCACCAGCCTTTTGTTGTAGCCCTTAAAAAGCGATTACTGTAAAAGAAAATATCTCCCTTTGCATTGAACTTTGAGCGTCGTAACTTTGCAAATGTTGTTTATTCTCAAACATCAATATTACACACAAACTAAAGTTAAAAAAGTGAAATCATAATCATGGACCCATTTAAATTTCAGTCAGAACACATAGTACGTAGTACGACATCCACAGAGTTGTGGGCCATTTACAAAAGTGTTCTAGATTAATTTATATATTATAAAACATATTATGAATTACAGGCCTGCATGAGTGTGTCTGTGATAAACTTTTAAGACCAAGTTTTTCTCGGAAATAAGGATTGCTCGGTAGTGGTTTTTCTCACAAGAAAGATGTTAGCGTGAAATCCCGGATTGGATCCACAGCAGAGTGATTACTGAACAGAAAAGTCCTGTCACTGATATGTCCGCTGATAGTGTCATGCTAATCTGTGTTCAAAATCGCTCCCTATACACACATTAACTATTCCCTACATTACTCCACTAATAAAGTCCACTTGTGGAGTGAATGAAAAGGAGTGAGTGAATTCGAACACTGATGCTGCATCCGAAATCAAATGGATTGTTTGTGAAAAACATTACATCATTACATCGTAGAATGTCCGAATATATTAGTATTCGAAAAACAATAGGCAGAACGTCCCTGGATGACCTACTACTTCTGTCAAATTCTGAAAAGTGCTTTTGATGGACATTTTACTATCCCACGAGAGGATTTATGGAAGCAAAGCAACGCAACTGACACTGGCAGGTCATGTGACAGTAACAACATGGCGGATGTAGTAAGTCCGAATTTCATACGTACTTTTAAGCGTCGCAAAGTAAATTCAAATGCAGTACGTGATTTCGGATGCAGCATGAGTGCGCCGGATGGGCTGCCGCTTTTCCATAATTTGTGCTTGGTGTTTAATAATTATTTGAAAGTTACAGCTCCAGAAGTAATGAAAAGATTTATTTTGAACTCTGTCATCTATGTATAAACATTGATTAAACAATTTTAATAATCATTTAAAAAGGAATTTATACCTGTATGATATATTACGCTGTAGCCTGTGGTTTGAAAAATGGATGGATTGATGATTCAGCTGGGAGTGCCATCTTCTGGTCAGATGCGGGAATTCCTTCGGCACGACCCTCACAGAGCATTATGGGTATTCTCTAGCTGTTGAGCGTTCATTGGTTGTACGCTCGTTATTGTCGTGCATTGTGGAGTTGAATGAGCGCACTCAATAACGTCTATTATATTTTCGGACACCCACCACGCCCTATTTCGCACACAGCCTTGGGGCAATTTGGGACACAGCATTTTTCACTTTGGCCTTCACCTGCACCCGAGGATCTGTCAGAAATGGAGGGTGAGAAAGAGGAAAACTAACCTGTGCTCATTTTTTTAAATAAGGCCACCTCTTTTCCAGGTGATATCTGAGGGTGAGCATCATGGGGTGTAATTATTTTCTTGCAATGTTGTATCTCTGATCTACTTTACTCTGCTTACTGTTCTAGATAGGTGGAAGGTGATATGTATAATTAAGGGGAAGGGACATTTTCAATCTAGGCAGCATTTTATAGGATAAAACTTCATTCAGTGTTGATGTTTTTGATACTTTCTTCTGAAGAGTAAAATTTCTCGAAGTTCATGTTGACAATTTTTAGAAGTCCATATACTGAACATGACCTCAAAGTTATCAGACAGACGGAAGGCCACTAATTTCAAATATTGCCTTTAGCCTTGGTCTTTAAAAACGCTATTGGTTGTGTATACATGTTGTAATCAAAAGACATTGTGTAATGCTTTTTACAATTAAATGTTTTCAATTCATTTAACCCTCTGGTGCTCTTTGGCCATTTTTGAATGAAAAATGTTACTTTACTTTTCTTTTTTTTTTTTTTTTACTTCATCGGAATGGTACGAACTTGGTAAAGGTCTCAGTGAGGACATTCCATAGGCATAATGGTTTTGAAACTGTACAAACTTGTACTTTCTCTTCCCCTTTACTAACTCTATCCCTAAACCTACCCATCACAGAATTTTTTTTACATTTTTAATAAAAAATTGTGTAGTATGTTTTAAAGATATTTGAAATTATGAGGACTCATGAAATGTCCTCATATTGCATGTTTGCGTTGTAATACCAGTGTAATACCCATGTCATTATACAAATTTGTGTCCTCATAAAGTACAAAAACACACGCACAAGCACACAAACACACACAAAGAACATGATTCAAGAAGGTTAAATGGTTCTGAAAAAATAGTCATAATTGCGCTCCTCCGCATTGGAAATTGAATGGGAAATGAATTTCACCTAGTGGGAACATTTGGTACTGCGCACAAACAATTTTTTTTTTTGAGATATCAGCCTCAAATTTGGATCACAACTAGTTTAGATTCATGGCTTTTATTTTCTCATGGTTTTAGAGTAAAACATGTTTTGGAAAATATACATTTCAATAAAAAAATTCAACTTAAAATTCTATAACTTTTTAAGTTCATTTTTTAATTTATTTTCACTTCAATCAGGTGCCGTCTTTAAAAAGAGGTCAAACTTAAGTCTGTGCTCCAAAGAATTCAAAATTTACCAGTTTAAGTAGGAAATTTAATTTACAGGTCTATGCTCAAAAACAGAATAAATGGTTTATAACTTCTGCATAAATATTGTTTAGTACCAAAAAATACCCTAAAAACTCAAAATATCAAATAAAAACCTTATTAAACTACATTAATTTCATTGAAAAAAAATTCGGTCTTTTTGACTGACACAAGAAGAGTACCAGAGGGTTCAATTATGTTGATAATAATATAGTTAACATATACATTATAAAAATGTATATGTGAGCTATATTATAAATATCACTTGAGATTTCAAGATATTTGGACCCCAATGTTTATGAAAGTACCATGGTTTTAAAATAGTTTACTCAGTTAAACAGTAAACTGACCCAAGATATTTTGATTATATAATGGTTTGCACTAATATTTAATGGTTGCATTTTTTTCTGAAATCAGGCAAATTAAAGAAAAATATTTTTCGAGAAAGATTCAAAGCTCTTGGGTATCATCTCATGTCTGTGTTATAAGTGTGTGAGTGTGTGTGAACAAACCAAACACGACAGTTGTTTTCAAAATCTTTTGATCTATATAATTGACACAAGGGTTTTTCGCTTTCTTTTTAAAGAACATACAACAACAATGGACAGATAATTTCTCCAGTCTCTTCAAAATGTTCTACTTTCAACCTTAAACACAAACTCCCCTTTATTGTTTATTTAAAAACAAACTAACAAAAATAATAAACTATATACCAGAATGCATTTTTTTTTCATCTCAGCACATTTTGACAATATCAGCCACATTCATCAGTAAGGAGAGAGTGGCAGTGCCACCATTACGCCATTGCACCTAGAGGTGGGACTATTCTCCTGACCTGGAGTCAGACCGCTAACTGTCAATGATTTAAGAAACGTGCTAAAGACAGTTGAGACTGATTTCAAATCAGATCACTCTACAGATAGTTAATGAATTGTGCCATGGCACGGGCCCATTTCTTCAGCCACATCTGATCCAATCGATCAACAAAACGATCCATAACACTGCCTGTGGGATATTTCTCTGTTATCGACCCCTGATCATGATGTAGTCATGCGGACGTGGCCGCGTGCGTCATGCAAAGTGCAGCGTTTCTAACTGTAAGGGTGGGGGTGTTGTTCTCCATCTTAATGATCCTGTCCACCACTGTGTATAGTGACCGAAACTGCAGCACTTTCTCTGCAGAGCCAATGGCAACTTTAATCCTCACTCAGGACAGTTACATCACTTCCTGTAACCTCTACAAACACAACGTTCATTAATAGAGTGAAAAAATACACTCTTGTCAGGTTTGGTCAAAATGCATCATCCTCTCTTAGGCCAGAAACTCTATGCAAGTACGAGAACGCAGCTATGCTCAATTTTAAGTTGCTTTTTGAAATGAATCTCAATGTATTTAAAGGGGACCCATAATGCTCCTTTAACAAGATGTAATATCAGTCTCTGGTGTCCCCAGAATGTGTCTGTGAAGTTTCAGCTCAAAATACCCCACATATCATTTATTATAGCTTGTCAAATTTGCCTCTATTTGTCTTTGAGCAAATACACGGCATTTCTGTGTGTCCCTTTAAATGAAAATGAGCTGCTGCTCCCGGGCCGCTTTCCAAAAGAGGGCGGAGCTTCAACAGCTTCGGTTGCTCAACAACAACAAAGCCGGAGAATCTCACGCAGCCAAAATGACGAATGTCAGAAATTGTTCAAACCGGAGTCGGACACTGATGGATAGACTCAGGATGAAGTTACAACTTTTAGATTGCAACTGGACGTTGCTGAGGAATTGATTCAACTCATTTGCCGTCATGTTAATCTTTCATGCAAATAAATTGTTAAATTGACCTTCGTTTGTGAAGCAGTCCGGCGTAAAATGACAACATGGCAACAACACTCTACTACAACACTTCCTCTTCTCTAAAGCAGCCCAACATGGCCTCGCCCCGTTTGTTGCGTGTTCCCGGGGGCAGGGTTTATGTAAATATTAGGGTTAGTGATGTCACTAACCCTGGAAAAAGCTTGTTCTAGTCCTTAAACAGAAAATTCTTTAAAAGAAAATATCTCCCTTTGCTTTGAGCTTTGAGCGTCGTAACTTTGCAGATATTATTTATGCTCAAACATCAACATTACACACTAACTAAACTTAAAAAAGTGAAATCATAATCAACCACCCCTTTAATAATGTATCAGAAGCAAACTTTGCTACTATCATGGCGGAGCTACAGTTTGAAGTGAATTTAGCCGAGTTTAAGTTAGTCTCAACACGTTTATAGTTTTAGCTACCTGGACATTTAAATGTAACTCTATCGCCCCCCTTGAGTACTAAGTTGTAAAAACACATTAGTATGCATGATGGCATTTTATTTGCGTATACATACTTGCATAGAGTATGATTCTTGCCTACAGCTGGACTTTTATTGGTAGAATGTTACGCAAATGTTTGCTCAACACCGTTTTTCACATCAACATTGTGTGCGTACCATAAACAATCCAACTTGTCCGCTAATGAAGGGCAGGGTGTGGGGCTGGGAAATATTTGAGACACACGTATGCGACTCACTGAGCTAATCTGATCTGACGTGGATGCAGCATGTGTTGAGTACACGTGTATATTCGTATAGTGAGTTCTTACAACATAGTGAGCTTTGTCTCTGAAGTACACTCACACATAACACACACATCGCTATGAGGTTTGAATCAATATCAAATTAACAATGTCCAGAAACCCCTCCACATCCCTCTGGTTTCGAGTCTTTCATTCTCCGGCTTGTCCTTTCCCGCGTGAATAATCCCTTTCTGAGATGACGGTCATTATATATCTGTCCCACGGATTAGAGCACATCATTTAGTAAAATGCGCCCGTCTCTTTCTCATTGCTGGTGCATTAACGTTTCATCCCATATATTGCTCTAGTGCTGTTGAGGGTCTTCAAGGATATACTGAAAATGTGACTGTGGTTAGTACACGTTTATTTACATCCAGAGTAAATACAAGTTGGGTTTTCTTTAGGATGGCCCCGAAACCCATTTGTGAAGCGGAGTGCGGAAACTGTTACAATAAACGAGAGAGAGAGAGAGAGAGAGAGAGAAAGAGTGAGACAGCTGGTCTTCACAAAACAAGGCTCAGTGGAGCTTGTTTTCATGATTAGAAAAGCTTTAAAACAAGAACACACGGTTCTTTCATTTGCTTTGATCGAGTGTTGAAGGACATTCTCAAGCTTTGAGACATCTTATCTTTTTGGGTCTTAATTAATAAATAATTGAGTAAGGAAAAACCAGCATGTTTTGTTTGTTGGGGTGGATTTTCATAGCTATTGTTATAGACATCATTGAAGCATTCTCAGAAACCTTTTTCACCACAGACATAAAGACAAGCAAAAGACCAGCTCTAGGGGTGTCGTATATCAAATAAGAGACAAAAAAGTACACAGATCTAAGAATATTATTCCATGGTGTTCTTATTCAAGACAAAAAAGTGATGCATTCGCCGGTTTCCGTTGATGTTTGTATGTTTGTTTTGGCAATGTGACTAACCCCGCCCCTCCACAATCCAACCCAGTCCTGTACTCAGTCCCAGTTGGTGGAAATGCCTGTCAATTATCGCCTAAGCAAAACTGTGACCAATGAGAGAAGGTAGAGGCTGATGCAAGGAAGGTTCTGGCTGCTTCTTCCAGTCACCACCTTCTTGTTCTGTGGCGGATCGGCGTACACTTTGGGTTGGTTTGTGTTTGGGGTCGTTAAACGCGTACCACGGGAACACTGATCTTCGGCACACATTCCGCTTCCTGAACCGCTGATATCATCACCTAAAGATGAGAAGAAAACAAAGACATTCATGAGCTAAAGTGAGACAGAGTTCGAGAGTAACGGTGAAGCTACATTCCAGGGTTGGCGAGTTTTAAGTTAACTACATTTTTGGAGCCTGACAGTAGACCGTTTTCAAGGGTGCGTTCACACTTGTCATGTTTGGTTCGATTAAAACGAACCCTGGTGCGATTGCTCAGTTAGTGCGGTTCGTTTGAACATATGTGAACGCTGTCATCCGAACACTGGTGCGGACCAAACAAGCGGACCGAGACCACTAAAAAGATGGGTCTCGGTCCGCTTCCAAACGAACTCTGGTGCGGTTCGATTGATAAATGAACGCAACTCGGACCAAAGACATGTAAACGAACCAAAAAGAGGACGTGATGTAACAAGATGCGACGCTACAAGTCAGCTGATTTGACGACGTGGAAAGATCGGTGTATCAAAATGAGTCGAGGGCAAACGTGGAGCAACGAGGAGGTGAAGTGCCTCATCAATATTTGTTTCTGCATACAACAGAGGAAATCCTACTGCTGTTTTGAATGTTTTGAACATTTTATGAGTTCTTCATGAGTTCTTAGTTGGTAAAAATAAAGCATATGTACACGCATACAATGATGGCGTTTAATCCAGCACACAGCATTGTTTTGAATGTTCGGTAAGCTCCGTCACGAAATATACGTCATAAAAGCCGACCAATCAGGTTGTGACCGTGTCCCTATGCCTTTGGTTCGGTAACTTAAGGTTCACTGTTAAAAATACCAGTGTGAACGCCAAGCGGATCAGGACTATATGTTTTGTTTTTGTTTTTTGGTCCGGACCAAACAAACCAAACCAACCAAACTACAAGTGTGAATGCACCCTAAATTAGTTTTGAATTTCATTCATTTTAGTGAATCAGTTCATTTTAATGGGCCAGTTTAAAAAAAAAAAGTGAATCACATCGTCAATCAATGAGTATCCCTTCTTTTGTAGCAAAATAAGTACTTCTGTTAAATTAGGATTTTTGGGGATAATTAGCTTTAGATCGCCTAAGTGCATTTGAGGGCAATCAAACCTCTTCAAATGATTCAGATTCAGATGCTGCTGCAGTGTCTTGTCTTCAATGAGCCCAAGAGAACCCACGTCACGCCTCTCTTCATCTCTCTGCACTGGCTACCCCTTGCTGCACTAATCAAGTTCAAGGCGTTGACGCTTGCTTACAGCTCCACCACAGGCTCCGCACCCTCCAACGTCCACTCACTGTTACAAGTCCGTGTCCCCACCAGAAGCCTGCGATCACTAAAGGAGCGAAGGCTCGTGGTACCGTCACAGAGAGGCACAAAATCGCTCTCCAGAACATTCTCGTTCACTGTTCCCTGCTGGTGGAATGATCTCCCTACCTTCATCAGAAACGCAGAATCCCAGGCAATATTCAAGAGAAAGCTGAAAACTCATCTCTTTCGTGAGCACTTAACCCCTTAATTAAAAAAAAAAAATTCTATCCTTTCTTTTTCCCTTTCTACTCTAGCTAATGCTACTCTGAACAATGTCTGAAACTTGTATTGTGAGCACTTCCTGTGTCTATTTGCCTCTTCATGAAGAATCGCTTGTTTGTTTTCCTCACTTGTAAGTCGCTATGGATAAAAGCGTCTGCCAAATGATTAAATGTAAGATTGTTTTCGACATTAATGCTGTTACCCTAGTTTTGTTTGGTGCAAGATAATACAAATAATTGTTAATATAAATATTAAAAATAATGATAAAGGATAGAATGCATTGCTTTTATGGCATAAATGATGTAGCTATTCATTTGAAGTGTAGCTAACTATTTATTTTATTTTTTTTAAAAGGTAGCTGTAGTTTTGACTGTACAGTCGTTTAACTAGCTATTTCTCAAAGTAGGGGGTGTAGCAAATTCTTGATTTTCAAACATTTTTCAAAAACCAATGGCAAGTGATATAGAGGCAAATCAGTGATGACAGTATACACTATAAAACTGTTGAATTTGCATCATAGTCTATAAGAATAAAAAATGTGCTCTTTTCTATAGTGAAATCCACTGCAGCTTCCTTTAAACATTGCCACTCAAAAATGTGGTATTTTTTAATGTGATTTAGCACAAAAATAAAAATAAAAATAGTAATATTGTGAAATAATATTGCAATTTAAAATAATTTTCAGCAGCCATGTATCACATGAACCTTCTGAAATCATTCTAATATGCTGTTTTGGTGCTCAAAAAACATTTGAAAACAATTGACCCTCCGCCAGCAGTTTGATTGACAGGCGATCTGACCAATCATACCCCTGAATCCGCCATTTTGTACTCACTCAGTCTTTCCGTGCTTGAAACAACATTCCTTCTAATGTTCATTCATGTTTATTTGATGCTATAAATGAACTAGTATGAAGAGATGATCGGTTCACGAGCCGCTTGAAGGAGCTACAGCGATCTGTCACGACACTTTAAAGAGACACTATACGCTATTTATTGTTTAAACTTCTTTAAAAAATTTCAATATATTAAATATGAAACTGTTTCATATGTCTGTCGACGCGTTGTCAGTGTCCTCTTTGCTCCGGGATGTATTTTTCACTGTGTGAGAACATGATGTGTGGCGTGAGAGCGCATGGCTTGTCGGACATAGCAACAGTAACTAAAGGGGGCGGGTCTTTGCGAAGGGTATACGGATTTTCCGTATAACAGGATATATTTGGAAAAGAAATTTATTGTAAAATTATAAATGTATTTTCTGTTACTTGATAAATAAAGTATACTTTTTTTATTCTTACTGACCCCAAACATTTGAACGGTAGTGTATGTGTATACAGTACTTACTGGTGTCGGGGAAGTCCACATCATTTCCATTGATGGCATACTTCAGTCGGTTGATCATTATCTTAAGCTGCATGATCTGTTTGCGTACAGTCATGTCTGGTTTGGTGATGTCGATCTCCACCTCAGGATTATTGATCTGACTGGCCAACCCGTCTCCCATCACTTCTGGCAGATACCTGACAGAACACAACGCATTTAGAAAGAAGCATTTGATCGGTTTGAGAGGCAACATCACAGACAAACTAAATCTGAGTACACATTTTGCCACTGATAATAATATCAGTGATCCGCAGCTTTTAAAAATCTGCAGATTTTGTACTAAAAATGCTATAAAATAATCTACAGTCACTGTACAGGATAGACCAACTGTGCAACACGGCTGTGTTTCAATTAAAACTGTGAGCTGTTCATGTGCATTTACCTGTCCACACTCATTCCATTCCAACATCTGTCTACATCGCTCGGTCCAGACTCACGATCCACACACAGTTTTCTGGGAAGATGGACCCAGTATTGCATCATATCCCTCAACATTCTGGACACATCGGATAACTGAAAGAAAGAAGATGAAGATCTCACAAATATTGCAATGAAAAAAACTATCATTTCAAATAATAAAATAAATAACACTTCTGCTGTTGTTTATGCATTTACAAAATGTTTCTAATCAGCATATGCTAATCATTTTGCATATTATTGAGTCTGCAGTTCCAGGTAATATTAACCCAATAAAACCTACAATATCATATTTGATACACAAAGCCTCTTAATTATCAACATGATCAAAACTTTTCAGGAAAACCTGTTGTATGCAATCTCTTACATGACATCTGCAATCTAATTTATTACAATTCATTCATTTTTCGTAAGTATAAGGCCTTTTTTATGTAATTCTTAAAAAAAAGGTTCCCGTTCAGTTTGTGATACATGTGTGTTTTTGCTGTGAAATCTTTCATGGTGTTTATAAAGTAAACTTTTATATTGTTAGTAATATTTCAAGATCAACTTTACTATTAGAAAGAAATCATGTTAAAAGAATCAAATACGATATATCAGGCTTTTGAGGAACGTTTCTTTGTACATCATTGTTTTACGTTGCATTATATGCTTCCCTCTGCAATAAAACTATAGAGATTTTAAATCTAAGCATTTAAATATCATCTTAAAAATATATATTAATATGTAGATATAGAGTGAAAAAGGATATTTACAGGCATTTTATGTAAGTAATATACTGTATTGAAGATTCATTTAAAGCTATCAGAATTTCATTTTACTTTTCGGCATCACCAACTGCACCAAATTGACTATTTTTGCTATTTTTTAATTTTTTCATAAAAAAATTAAATTGTTTTTCCTCCTCAAGTATGTGCTCTATATTCTCCTAATATATATATATATATATATATATATATATATTTATATTGTCTAAAGGTTCAATAAAATTAAAATGTCAGCTTTTTGACAAATTAGATTTTTCGGACTATTATTTCATATGTTAACACTTTTCGACATTTTTGTGTACATTTTTGTATAATGAACAATTTTGTTAATGTTGTGGGCTGCCACTTTATGTCCAATGTAAAATGTGGGTCCTGAAGCAAAAAATTCTACTGTACACCATATAAACTCACTCACCAGTTTCTCCAGCTGGGGTCCTGGGGTGCTGCTGACTTCTTCTGCTGTGTTTCTCCCTCGCTTGATCTGGTCCTCAGTGACGGAGCTCTGAGCAGGAGAATCACATGCCTGAAACACCTGAGGAACAAGAAATCACGGCATGGGTTTGACACAGGGTTCCGGTTAACTTTGGTTCAAGATGGTTAACTTTGGTTCAAGTCTTTACAGTTCAGGACTGACCTTATTGTTGAACGTGTTGAGGTTGTCTTGCAAGTAGAGAATAGCTTCAGCAATGTGTTTTGGCAAAGACAGAACCATCGAATCCACACTGTAAGGCCGACTCAGTTTGTCAACTACCTCCAGCATAGCATCTACACACAAACACAGAGACTTTATATCATGTGTGACAATCTCTGTCATGTCCTTTGCATTAAGTGCCCACTCAATTTTCCATGGCGTTATATTTTCTCCATTCATTTTTCATTTAAAAAAAAATGTTTAATGTATTTTTTCCATCAATTTTTCGCAGATGGATTTTTAAAGGCTTTGTTGAAACATTACAAGCCATGAACCAAACCAAACAACTACAAGGTGAATCACAATATTATAAACTTTGATTTGAAGCAAAAAAAAAATTGTAAATCAGACAAAAAGTCGAAAGAACAACAATCCCCATGAAACATTGTGAATGACAATCAAATAAAAATAGAAGATTATCCATGTAACTTTGCTGATTATATCTATAGAATACAATATGTTTTTCTTTAATGTAAAATGTATATACAGCATATATATATATATATATATATATATATATATATATATATATATATATATTAAGAGCATATTGAGATCAGTGCTTCATGGGATTTGCAGTGCTTTTGGCGCAATTTGCTCGCAGCGGCGGTCTGATTGGTGGAATTTTCTTCATTGCAGTTTTTCACTAGGACTTCCACTGTTAAACATTATTTCAACTTATTTTTTTATATAATCGTGAGAACTGATGGTTTCAACAAAAGAAAATACCACTGACTAACACCCTTGGAGCTCAACAAAGGTCTGTCTTCAAAAGTTTATAAGTTAAAATCAATTCACCTGAACAAAATTAATGGAATTTTTACTTCCGGAAACTGAGTGTTACATTTTATGGCCTTGTCCCAAATGGCACACTTCATATGCACTTACGGTCTAGTGGACTTACAATGGCCTCCGAGTGCGCATGTCCGTTAAGTCTACAAGACCGTAGGGAGTCCATTTGTCAGTTAGGTTTCATTTATGGTCGATATGAGCAATTTTGCCCAGTCTGCACTAAAACAAACTCAGCAGCAGACTTCTACCCAACAATCAAAACGGAGTTACATCACGACTTGTAGGAAGGTCGCGAATGTTTAAGGTGCCATTTGGAACAGTGCCTATAAGAATCTATCATGGCCCCGCCCACCTGCCAGGTTCCTCCACTCAGAGTCCAGATCCGCTTGATTGGCGAGGCAGCCCTTCATGACATTCTTACAGTACTTTGGACAGGGCTTGGCAAAGGCGACGCCACTACAGTGAGGACAGTACGTCAGCTTCATGACGGCATGCACACATTCAGTGCTCAGAGACACCTGCAAGAGAGAGACAAAGAAACGAAAGAACAGCTGAAGCATATCTACACTGACTCATGTAACAACAGAAAATGCCCTGAATTGTTTTGTGTCCCACATGGTAAAAAAAAAAAAGTGATAATTACATTCTACAAATAAGTCTTTGTCAGTTCCTACACTTTCCCATGAGGTCCAAGGACGTGGGATGATACATTTTGATAAGATTATTGCATAACACCCATCATGCTTCTCTACAGACAGTCTCTGAGAGTAATCCCATGAGGTCGAAGACATCTTTCACAATATTCCTACTTTTTAGCAGAAACCTCCATTCCTCTGATGTCAAAGCATGGGATTTATTTAGGGCCCCTTAGGGAAAAGTAATGCAATTCAGAAAGGAAAGAAAAACTTGACATTTGCTTGTATTGAAATGTTTCTATTTCATGGATATTACAAAACTAGTTTTTGTTTAGGTGTAAATGTAAATACAGTCAGCATGACATTTGATTTCTGTATATGTAACAGTATTCTTTTTGGATTAGGCTGTATGAAACATTGTTGCAACTTTGACACAGTTTCACAAAGCTGAATATCAGTAAGTGTATATTGCAATGACTTATGTGAAGTAACCGGTTCTGAACAATCTTCAATCAAAACCTTCAATGCAATCAGATGATGAAACACTTGCAAATCACATGCGTTATTTTACTCTCAACTGGGAGTGCCTCAGATAATGGTGTGAATAAATTTGTATCTCACTGAAAATTATACTTTTAAGTCAAATCGAAATAGACAAGTTACCCCAGATGACATCAGTGCAGTTAATGCTGAGCTGCAGTTCTGTATGTGTTCAGCCTGATAAAAGCAGACTCCATTGTCCATTATATTAAACCTGGACGAAAACTAGATTTCACACAAAAAGTTTGAATTCTGGACATGGATGAATTTGCATATATTAGCATTTTTCCTCATAATACCGTATAAAACTGATGTCTATAGAAAAAAAAACGTAAGAAAAAATATCTAATGTCCAATGCATTTCATTATGACTATTAGACAAAAAAATCTGTTAAAGCTTTTTAGAAATGTCATTTAAGCCTAATGGTTCACTTAATTTCTAATCACAATAACAATAGATGATAACTTTCTGCAGGTTACATCATTACTCCAGTAGGTGACGACAAGTAACAGTCTTTAAGTCATTGAATCACTCAACCGATTCGTTCAAACCCACTGATTCACACAGCAACGAAACTGAGACTGTCATGAATCATTAAAAAAGTGAGTCACTGAATCATTCACTCAAACATTTCTTTCAAGAACACAGTTTCATTGTGGAACAAAACACCAGACTTACTTTATAAATGAGCAATTGAATTATCCATGTAACTCAGTCAAACATACCGAATCATTCAGATACGAAACCATGGCTGCATCCGAAATCGCATACTTACAATATAGCAGGTGAAAAATAGCATGTGACAAGAGTAGAATGTCCGAATTTACAGTACTGATACGCTCATACGTATAACTTATAAACTATAAAAAATAACTATAAAATACGTACTTCTCTATCCCATGGGAGAGGAAATTGTGAATGGCAGTGAAGCAACGTAACTGATGCTGGTAGGTCACATGATAATGACAACATGGTGAATGTAGTACGCACAGATTACATTCATACTATATATATATATAGAACATGTTTTTTGGCGGTTTTAATGTGTGTCCTTCTTTAAAATAAGTACCTACTTAAGAGAGTATTCTTTTTCAGATACAGCCCATTTATTGTGTTTATTGAATCACTTACTCAAACAATTCGCTCAAAAACATGAATTCGTTCATGAAGGGAACACAACGTTCTGCCATGGTTTAATCAGTGGAGCAAAAATAGACAGTGTAAATGGCAATATCTAAAATGTAAGTTATTCAATATTAACTTTTTGTTGAACTGTAGTAATGTGACTGGGAAACGTGCCACATGGGTACCGGATTCACTTCGTTCTAGATATTAACATGCACATATACTTTACTTTAAAGTAAAAACCAGCAGCATCAAGGGAGGAAGAAATTTGTGTCACACGTTGAGACATAAATAACTGTACTGGACCGAGGTAAAAGGACTTGATTCAAACTCCTACACACCTTACACACACACACACACACACACACACACACACACACACACACACACACAGCATCCTTCGGGGAGACCTGGCAGTGCTTGTTACCTGAAGGATGACTCAAACACACACTCCAGGACAGAAGGACAGAAGAGAAGAATGAGAGAAAATATGATGAGAGAGAAATTCAGAGAATAGACAAATGGAGTGAATGTGAGAAGGATGTGTGAAGATGCACAGGAAGCTCCGGGGAGGAGGGAAAGCGAGGACAGAAGAAGAGTGTGAGAGAGGGAAAAGATAGAACAAGTTGAGGGAGGATAATATGGCACATCAAAGCCTTGAGCATCTGTGATTCATCAGAGCAGGATAGAGAGAGTTTGCTGCCCGGTCTATGGATCGGATTCAGTTCTGACACCGCACTCACATTTGGGCTTCATTAGAATCCCATGCTGAACATTCAGCAAACTCTAGTGATTCAAAAATGATTTGGAATTTTTATGAATCAAATGAATAGATTGAACTAATTTGCAAATGTGATATTTGCTCATTGAATTGGACTGGACATTTCATACACTTTCAGGAAAATAAGTACACAAGATGTCACCTTAAAGGAATTGTTCACTCTCAAATGAAAATTAGCCCAAGCTTTACTTTCCCTCAAGTCATCCAAGGTGTATATGACTTTCTTGTTTCTGATGAAGACAATCAGAGAAATATTAATAAATATCCTGATGCATAAAAGCTTTATAATGGCAGTAATGCGCCAACAAACGAGTATGAGCTGAAGAATGTGTCTCCATCCACATCCATCCATCATAAACATATTCCACACGGCTCCGGGGGGTTAATAAAGGCCTTCTGAAGCGAAGACGACGCGTATGTGTAAAAAAAAAAAAAAAAAAAAAAAATCCATATTTAACAAGTTGGATCATAACAGATCGCCAGGGTTGGGGTTACTCATTTAAACTCATTTAAACAGCAATTGGTGATTCTCTGACTCTGACAGTCTGAAAAAGCAGAGTTAAGTTTCATCAACATTTTAATACTTTTAAGAGGGATCATAAAAAATTTGTTATTTTTATTTAGTACTGTCCTGAACAAGACAAAATGACTTTATCATTTTTATAATAAAATTATTATAGTATTAATTATTATCAAATATTATTATATATTATTATCAAATTTATAATAAAAAATTGCCCAACTGTCAACTTAACTTATCTGAGCCTGTTTTCATGTTTTGTGATTGTAGGGATGTAGAGTTTTTCCCCTCACAATTGTGAGTTTGCATTTCACAATTCTGACTTCTTTTTCTCATAATTGCGAGATTTAAACTCACAATTGTAAGTTATAAAGTCAGAATTGGGAGATATGAACTTGCAATACTGACTTTTTTTCTTGCAATTGTGAATTTATTATGTGAGTTTATATCTCATAATTCTGACTTTTCTCAATATTGTGATTTTATCATAATTTTGACTTTTCTCAATATTGTGAGTTTATATCATAATTCTTACTTTATAACTCGTAATTGCAACTTTATATCACGCAATTCTGAGGGAAAAAGTCAGATTTGTGAGATAAAAACTTGCAATTACCTTTTTTGTGTTTGTTCCACACTTATTAGTATTCCAAAGTATTCTAAAGTATTTAGATTAAGTTACTAAACTTGAGTAATGTAACGAAATACGTTACAAATTACTTTTTAAAGCATGTATTTTGTAATCTGTAGTGAAATACATTTTAAAAGTAACCTACCCAGCCCTGCAGATCGCCTTCCGTATTCAAATTACGGAAAAAATGGAACTGGCATCACGTCAGTTCCGTAAGTTCAATAGGGAAGGCGTTGGACGTACAGCGTAAGCTTTTTGAAGAATACGGAAGGCGGTCTGGCGGAAGCTATATATTTTACTTCATAACTTGTTAAATATGGATATTTATTTTTACACAAACACATCGCTTCACTTCAAATTAACCCTCCGGAGCCGTGCGGAATATGTTTATGATGGATGGATGTGGATGGAGACACTTGTACAAGGAGAATTTCATATAATCACACCAATCACATGTTAAAGATATATAACTCACTTTTGTAACAATTCTTCCAGCATCCCTCCTTCTCCTTCATATTATTACTAAATTCTTTATCTATTATATCAAGGGGAGATCTAAGTGCTTGAGCAGAGTCTCATATTTAATATGCTTATTTATTGTGTAAGTAAAGTGCTGTAGGCAACAGTGTGACCATTAATCTCAATTAGGATCACATGAGAATAACCGAATCATTTATGGAACTGTCTGAAGGAACCAAATTCACAGAAATGAGTCATACTTTCCAAATACTATAATTTGTACCCAGAGACTCTAAACATTGTATATTTAAGATTTTAGACCTGAAACTTGCAGAAAGACTGAGTTTCCTACTGTAGTGATTTAATATGACAGCAGATGGAGGGAAGAATGGTGTGAGGTGAGCTCATCCTTAATGTACAGATAAACTTTCTCCAAACCAATCACTCACTGAATCTCTAGGCCTGTATTTTACTTGCCATCCAGCCTTTGCATCCTAATGAAGACTCCACAGCATATATGCCAGAATCTATTTGGCACCAAAATCCCAAAACAAAGGGCTTAATAGAATTAGCGGTTTAGCTAATGCTACGATAGCTAGAGGTTAATGTCGGCAACAGTATCTAATGTAATCCTTTTATCTGTTTCCATCTTATCGCCTCACGTTATTAATTTCAGCTCTGAATCAGACACCCTAGGGAACAGATTACACACATATCCCTGATTCCTGATAATTAGAAGGAACTGCAGGAATATGTGTCAGGAAAACATACCAAACAGACCCCAATCTGATCATGAGCTTTGGAGTAACAAAACAGAAACCAACTGAAACATTTTTGGGACATTTTTCTTGGACAGAAATGAGAAATTCTTGGACCAAACCTCCCTTATCAAAAGTACTTCAGAGTAGTCTAGACTAAATTAGACTTAATTAAGCTTAAAAAGGCTACTGTCGTATCTGTTTATCTAAAGTGGTTGAGGAAGTATGCCATGTTTGCATGGAAAAACCCTTTAAATCGAACTGAGGTCATGCCATTGGGCAGCAAATGCTGTTAAAACGGTTTCCTATAAGATACAAAGTTATCTTTCTCAAGGGGGCTTTACTAATGTTGAGATGTTTGACTGATTTTTGTGAACCTGATCTTTTGTGTATGTCATCGCATATTCCCAAACATCACAAGACATTTGATGTGTTTTAAACAGGGTTGTTGGTGTGGACAAAATACTGGTTTTATTGTATTTTACATATTTTACTTCAGTTTTTGAAAGAAGTCTCTTATTCTCATCAAGGCTGCATCTATTTAAAAACCAACAACAACAACAAAAAAACAGTAATACTGTAAAAAATTACTACAATTTAAAATAACTGTTTTCTATTATAATACATTTTAAAATGCAGTTTATTTCTGTGATTGCAAAGTTGAATTTTCAGCTGAATGATGCTTGAAATTATTGTAATATGTTGTTTTGGAGCTTAGAATTTGATTACAAGAAAATTGTGATTTTAATTGATGATTCTTTGTTCAAAAGAACTGAAAATAATGTAAAAGTCTTATCTGTCACTATACTGTTTACACTATACTATATATGAACAGACTTTAAACACAAAACATCATAACATACTGTACAATGAGTCCTTAAAAGATGTTGAGAAAAGGCTGTGTGAAATCTGTCACATTAACCAATAAAATGGGTTGTGAATGGAGTTTCACATTCAATTTATACATGAGATCATCACCCTGTCTGTTTAGTAAAGTCTTTAGCAATATCTACAGGGACAAAATCAAATCGTATAAAGTTAGAGAGCCACTGAGCTATTTCACAACACTGGGTGACGATTTCAGAGAAGATAATTTGTTCTCTTGAGAGCTCAGACTATGTTTAAAAATGGCTTATTGCTCTCATTACGCTTTTCAATCCATAGTTATATTCTGTATAATATATTATATTCTATATAATTGTGCAAGATAATAATACTTGTTTTTAGAGAATATATTTAGTCTAATATTACATTAAAAATTGGGTGGTAGTGGCGTTTTAAACCGGGACATAAATAGAAGAAAAAGTATGTACAATTTAACATAAAATAATGAAATATTAATGATTCTGTTGGTTGTATAATACTCTAATCCAATACAAAACTGGACCCTTTTCACATTTCCGGGTTTTTCAGAAGCGGAAGTCGTCATAGTTGGGTAAAATTCTATGGCGGTAAATGAGAGAATACATTAAATATATTTTTTGTGTTCCCATGTTCTCAAATAGCTAAAGATAAACTCAACAACAGTGTTTTCACAACTTTCAAAATTATGAAAAAAAAATAATAAATAGAGATTGATAATGGCAGTCAGAAGAGAGAAAGATTACTTTACTGTCAGTCCTTTAATAGTAATACTTTACTGAACGGTCATGTGACATGGGTTTTCGGTCATGTAGTGTAGACGAAGATCGTTTCTGAAACGCTGTGAAAACCAGTGTAGACAAGGATCGTTTTAAAATGAAAACGTGGAAAAATTAAAAAAAAATTAAATATAAAAAGCTTTTAGATTTAAGATGCTGATGATCGTTAAACGCATCATCATAGTCCATTAGTGACATTAAAAATGTGAAACAGCCAATGTATTACAAAACATAAACTCAATTCAAGATACACTAGGTTCTTTATGATTTTTAATATATTAAGTCTAATATAATAAGTCTCTTATGCTCACCAAGGCTGCATTATTTGACCAGAAATCTAGTAAAAATAATCTAGTAAAAATATTGCGAAATATAATTACAATTTAAAATAAATTTTTCACATTTTCCGTTTTCCATAGAATATATTTTCAAATGTAGCTTATTCCTGTAATTTATGGCAAAACTGAATTTTCAGCATCATTACTCCTGTCTTCAGTGTCACACGACCCTTCAGAAATTATTTTAATATGCTGATTTGGAGCTCAAGAAACATTATTGTTAGCAATGTTGAAAACAATTATGCTACAAAATTTTTTGTGGTCTTGATACATGAATAGATAAAGGATTTAAATATTCCTATTTTGTAACATTATAAATGTCTTTACTGTAACTTTTGATCATTGTTAACCCAAAGGTATGAATTTCATTCAAAAAGAAAAAAATCATGCTGACCATAACTTTTGAACAGTAGTGTATTCTCTGGAAATGTCTTAATATCTAAATAAAATTGCTCTGATTTAATGATGTTTAGGTGATTTTTTTGCAGTGAAATTAGTTATTACACACAACGCAACTGACACTGAGCCACTCTCTCATAGCTTTCAGCATCCAATGGACACTTAAAGCCAAAACAATTGCGTCATGATGCCTTGTTTCTACATTCCCAGCTGTGATGGATCTGTGTTCGAAAGCAGAAGGCCTGGTCCTGTGAGGTCCACTAAGTTTGTCTGCTCTAGACGGTTATCTCTTTAGCCTGGACTCACCCTATCCCACAAAAGCCCTGTGTTTCTGAAGCTATTTAACAACAGCTGTGTAATCAATTCAACAGACACAATATTTGCAAAATATTGCTGTTTGATTACCATATTCAAATTCTACAGTGATTCACATCAACATAAAATGGCATTCATAACCTGTTTTACTTGTGCAATGTTATATACATTTTCAAAAAACAAAAAAAACATTACCGCCATGTTTTCGCATCGTACTGTAGTGTAATGTACTTCAACACTGTAAACCCAAAGAGTACAACTAACTTAATTTGACCCTTCGCCGGCAGTTTGATTGACAGGCGATCTGACCAATCATAACCCCGGATCCACCATTTTGTCCGACAAAGCAGTCAGAAGTTAGTAGATTAACGTCGGTGAATTTGAACTTGAAAAATTGTGTGTTCTCACGTCTTTCCTCGCTTGAAACAACATTCCTTCTGATGTTCATTCATGTTTATTTGATGCTATAAATGAACTAGTATGAAGAGATGATCGGTTCACGAGGAGCTACAGCGATCTGTCACGACACATTAAAGAGACACTATACGCTAATTATTGTTTAAACTTCTTTAAAAAATGACAATATTTTAAATATGAAACTGTTTCATATGTCTGTTGACACGTTGTCAGTGTCCTCTTTGCTCTGGGATGTATTTTTCACTCCGTGAGAACATGATGTGTGGCGTGAGAGCGCATGGCTTGTCGGACATAGCAACAGTAACTAAAGGGGGCGGGACTTTGCGAAGGATCAAATAAAGTCTGTTAAATCATTGATGCAACTTAAAACAATTACATCTTCTGAACAAGGAATTTAGTTTCATTTTTGTGTAGCTCAACATTTTTGAGTAAACCTTTAAACTTAAATGATTATTTTTAAGTTCACTGAGCGACGTAAAGTGACGCCATCCATGTCACTTTGTTGCTCTAACCAACGTTATCAGAAAAATCAACTTTAAACTGAGCTGCAGCAGATTTCAAGTCTCCAGCATGCGTTACGTCACTATGTGAGGAGAATGAATGTTGAAATTGAGTGTTATTTTGTGTGTTTTGGCACAAGATTGATACAGGGTAAGATTTAATGTTTAATGTTCTGTTATTCTGGTATTAAAAGGTGTTTCTGATATGTTGAAATTTTGTAGGCTTATCTTCGTGGTGAAAGTAGAGCCTGTGGTTAGGCTGAGAATGGGCTGTGAAACTTCAAGGCTATAAATACTGCATGTTTATTAACAATTCATGCATGTATATGATAGTCTCTTTGATAGTTACATCAGCGCAAGTTAACTAACACTTACCATAAAGATTAGGTGTTAGTGTATTCAGCATTTCAATGAAATGGTAATTAACAAGTTTGTGTAGTACTAAATAAAGTTTTTAAGTTCTACTAAAATAATCTTTGAGTTAATTAACTTAAAAAAATTGAGTTAAATGTTTTGAGGTAACAAACATTTTGAGTTTGGGTTTTACTGTGAATGAATACCATGGTATCACCACTAAAAAAAACACATTTTCATTGGTGATTTAATATTTACCTGGTAATAGCACTGTTTTTCTTAATATTTTGCCTTTTTACAGAGTCTTGATTGTGCTGGAAGAGGTTTTGTTGTTTGAATGTTCAAAAAACACATTATTTTTCACTTATTTTACATTATTGCAGCACCTCTCTTCCCAGTCTGTCAGTAACTCTCTGTTTAGTTCCTGTCTCTATGAAGCCCCTCCTTCTGAAAAGCGCAATGTGCTCTGATTGGTCAGCTGGACCAGTGTGTTGTGATTGGTCAACCACTGTGTGCGTGTTTCGGTTTCAACAGACTACTAAAACAACGAGGCCTCGCCCCTTTTTTTAATTTGCCTTGGGCGGGAATTATTTAAATGAGGAATATTGTGACGAGTACATTCCCTAAAGAAAACTCAAGACTACAATTGAATCGTTTCAGGGAGTTCAGAAACAGAGCTTACTGATATAGAGAAAAACTCCCTTTGAAGTCGACTTTGTGCTTTGTAACTTTGCAGACTTTTTAATGCTCAAACAGCAACATTACACACTAAATAAAGTTGTAAAATGTAAAGCACAATCGGTCCACGTTAAACAGTTTCCACCTTTGTTTGATTTATTCATTCATTAACCTGTTTAAAGTTCTTGCCAATGTTTTCCCATCTCTCATCAGTTTTATAAGGCTCCACTTGTTCTTCTGTCCTTAAATGACACGTCTGATAAGGGATGTGCGCATGTGGTCGGGGTCACGGTGCAGTCTAGATGTACTCTCTTTATAGACGATCTTCTCTTAAGTAATTAGAAAGAAATATGGCTGCGCTCCTCCCAGTGTGCGGAGAAAGATGTGCGGTGACTGGCCTACTTCTGAAGTCACGAGGAGCACAAGTCGTCCTTAATAAAAATGAATAAAACACAGGAACGACTAGAGAGGAAAGAAGGGAAGACCAGCTGTGCTCATTGCTCTTTTATTCTTTCATTTCCTTCCTTTATTTCAGGCTAATACTCAACTAACACTATTTTTTTCCACTAAAACTCTTTCTTCCTCTATATAGTCAACCCGAATGACACCAAGCAAGTTAAAAGTTAGCATGCCATAATGTTAAATATCACCAAAGATCATTTTGATCGTCTCAAAAATTGGACTTGGAACAATGAAAGAACACTTTAAATCATTCATTATGAGGTTAAGAATCCAGAATCCAGTCTAATACAAGCCGTCTTTTTCCACATGGAGTGCTACATTCTGAATAGTGAGATTTAAACTCAAAACTATAAGAAAATGTCAGAATTGTGAGCTGACTTTTCCTCAGAATTGGACTTTATAGCAAGTTTATATCTCGTATTCTGAGGGGATAAAAGTCATTGCGAGTTGCGAAACAGGTCATCTAGGATAGGAATCATGGGATAATTTTCATTTTTGGGTGAACTATCCCTTTAATACCTTCACTAATGAAAACTTTTTGTAAAGTGTTACCGAATTATGTCAGTAACAAGACATTAATCCACCAAATAAAAGTAGTCCAACTTCAAAAAGCATTATTTAGATTATTTTAGAGCTAAATTAATATACTGAATAATTCATGTTTCACATTTCTTCTTTTAAACCCCTTGGAATGTTGGCCTGGTTTACTTCCATTGTAAGCATGTCTCAATAACCGCGATTATTGCTTAAAAAACATTGAGGGATGAGTCGAAATTCATTTCTGTGGAAATCGGCATTATGCCACAAATGCTGTTGATAGAGCTTAAGTGTATTGAATCCATTAAGAGAATTGGTGAACATAATGAATGTTAAAATTGTGAATGAGTATAACAGAATACAGTGAAGGACTATTAACAGAAAGAGGGTGGAGGCATATTTAAGGGAATGAGGGCACTACTGGAGATCAACTTTCTAATATAAAAGAAACAAGGACGTCAGTCTCATTATAAAACAATCACTTCCAGATTGAGTAGGATAAGATAGAAAGAGAGCGAGAGATAACCCTCAGAAGAAGAGAAAAAAAGCAAAAGTGGAGCGCTCAACTCCCTTCAGTACACGCACACAAACTAGTTTCAGTCCAAAACTTAGTTAGTTGTACATTTTACACAAATAGTGGAGGCTCAAGTTTGACATTAGCATGTTGCTAAGCTAACAACATAACACTCTAATTATAAACATGAAAATACTTGGCAGTTACAAATATTGGGTAAAATATAAAACCCGTTGGTATATTAAAAAAACATTCATGATGGCAGATGAGGTGAGACTGATTATAAATTTACTGCATTTTAAATTAGAATGAACTATTTTTAATCAATATTTGTTGGCATTGAATGAAATGTATTCTCGCCTTGTCTAGCGCCATGGATGATTTTTCATTGTTTCCACTGAGCTTGGTGCAGAAACCCTACTGGCAATAGAATCGTCATTGGCTAGTAAATTTTTAGAACTTGTCAGACTTTTGGCACACATATATATTCAAAATCTATACCCAACCTAATCAACTTCTCTTCACAAAGTTTTGATAGTAATTTTTATAAAGATTGACGAAAGAATAACCACTAAACTTTAAAAAAAAAAAAACATTAGCCAATCAAAGAACTTTTATGATAGAACTTCAGTAATTAGAACAAAAACGTGGTAACGTTTGTATGAAAATGCTTATTTGTCGTATTAAACAGAAATTAGAAAAATGTGGGGCTGGTGGTGGTGCTTCAGGTTATTGTTCATTTAAAGGATTAGTTCAGTTTCCAATGAAAATTAGCCCAAACTTTATTCTCCCTCAAGCCATCTAAGGTGTATGTGACTTTCATCTTTCAAACGAACAAATCAGAGAAATATTAATAAATATCCTGACGCATAAGAGCTTTATAATGGCAGTGAACAAGAAAGCGCTTCCATCCACATCAATCCATCATAAACATGTACTCAACATGGCTCCGGGGGGGGGGGGTTAATAAAGTCCTTCTGAAGCGAAGCGATGTGTTTGTGTAAAAAAATATCCATATTTAACAAGTAATGAAGTAAAATATCTAGCTTCCACTTGGACGCCTTCCATTAACGTACGAAGAAAGTGTAAAACTCTTTCAGTTCTATAAGCTTACGCTACGTCCTATGCCTTCCCTATTCAACTTACAGAAAAAATGACGGGAAGCCAGTTTACGCTTTCTTCGTGAATGGAATACGGAAGGCGATCGGGCGTAAGCTAGATATATTACTTCATAACTTGTAACATATGGATATTTACACACGCATCACAATAATAACAATAACAACGTGCTAAGATCTGACAGGCTGCTGGCCTCATGAATATTAATCATGTTGTTGGACTGATTAGCTGCAATCAAAATGTGAAGTGTGACAGGAAAGTGCCAACCAATAGGATTGTCGCTTGTGTATTATGGCTAACAACATACATTATTTAGTTGCCTAGTGTGAAATTTAATTGCATATGTGAGTGATTTACTTGCAGTGTAGACGGTTGTGCAGTGCATTCTGGGATTTTTTACGCTGCGTATTTCCCTCTTTCTTGCTGGGGTTAAAAAAACATCTATTGGTCAGTAAAAACAGACTGGAACTGCCAAATCAATCATTTTCCCGACTTAGTTCATACACACACACACACACACACACACACTGCCCTTTTCAATATGCAGTGCTGGCAGTTTCTCTGTGTTGTCAACCTTGACTTACTTTGAAGAGGTCAGACACAGAGTTAGGTTCCCTTCACTACTCATTTAGATTTCAGGAGAGAAGAGAATTGAGAAGGGGGGAAATACAATTGGAGGAAAAGAATGAGAAGTAAACAACTGATGAACCAAAGTGGACAACAACAATAAAAAGAAATCAAACATCTTTCTATATTTCATCAGTGATAATGTAAAATGTATTTAACCCTTTGTGGAACTGTCTGAATCGCTCATAAATCCATTTTCCTAGTATGGAAACAAGCAGGATGGTTCGACACGGTTTGGAACGACATGGTAATGAGTAAATAATGACAGTTTACTTTTAGGGGAAGTATTCCTTGTTAATAGAAGTTTTAAGGGTTGAGGGAATGAGAAGGCTCCAGGATTCAATCTCTGGATAAGGTTAAATCTGTTCAGCATATATAATGACAGTGTGTCAATTTGGACTAAACCACTTAATTCATATGGATTAGTTTTAGGATCTCTTTATGAAGCGTTAAAGTGGTAGTTATAGCTGGAGGGACAGAAATTGCTCGGATTTCATTCAAAATATCTTCATTCGTGTTTCGAAGATGAACGAAAGTCTTACAGGTTTGGAATGACATTAGGGCGAGTAAATGATAGCAGAATTTTCATTTTTTGAGTGAACTATCCCTTTAAGGAACAAGCTATTTTTAACAACCAATGTAAGAAAACACTATATCACTGTTGTGCTGAGTGACACTGATCAAACACACTATTCTCACATATAAAGCATTGAGAATTCTGATTCATCTGAGTGAATCACTTCATTCATTCAAAAAAAAAAAACATGATTCACTGATTCATTTGAGGCCACATATGGACACACAGCATCTTTTTGAAGTGATACAAATAATATAATATCTATTATAATAATAAACATAGAAATTATTATGTATATTAAACATAAGACTGGGTTAAAAATATACATTTCTCGATTTGAATCAATTTTCATTATGAGAATAGTAGTCTGTTAGTCTGTTTTCAGTTGATGAATGCACCTTTCCATCCAATAAATCGTAATACGCTTTGTTACTTATTATGTGAAACAAAGTCTCAGCTTTCAAATTCTCTCAATTTTATTATGAAATTCAAACGATAAATAGCCTGCCGTTTTGGTGCTCTTTAACGTGGTGTGACAGATCGACGTAGCAACTCCGTTCAAGCTACGCGAGAGCGCGGCTTTACAACAACAGCACAAAATACACCTGAATGAACATCAAGGTATGCTGAAAGATACAGTACAACTTACGGAAATCCATATCATGATTCATGTCACATGTAATTGCTGAATCTGCGTTTCAACCATGTAAATAAAGACGTCAATAATACAGCTTGTAAACAATGTCAGCTAGAAAAATTAACTGGCATTTTACCTAAATATATGCACTATATTGTATATTTTTTTTCTTAACCTGTTCTTCAATATTTAGCATATGTTTGAATAAATCCTCCACGTTTTTAAGACAGCCACTGTTTAAATGTATCTAGTTAAAAAAGAAAAGAAACACAATTATGTCATTAAAAAGTTATTATTATAATGTTATTATTATTATAAAAACATTTTGTCTAATTTAAATGCAAGTAGCATATACAAATTAACCTTTAATATTAATATGTACCAACTGGAGCTCCCGGTGTAGTTTTGAGATTTAGTTATAGAGAGATATTTTACATGTACAATACAATTAATCAATATTGAATTGTGAAATTTGTGTCAATACGCAGCCCTAACAGATATACAAAATAATATATTTTATGAAATGTTGCTGTTTATGACTAAATGTTTGATGTAATAATAGTAATAAAAATAAATGCACAAAATAATAATAATAAATATTATAAGTTTATTTTACTCTTTATTATTATTATATGAAACCTTTAGTCAAAAACAACGTTTGATAAATTATTATTTTGCATAATATATATATATATATATATATATATATATATATAAAACGTTATTAATAAATCTGTTCAAATGCTGTTTAATGAGATTATCATATGATCGCTTGGGTAAAAATGGTTAAAAAATCTATAATCTGTCTATAGGTGTATAACATTCAGTCATATATTTGAAAAGATCTGAGATAGTTACGCTAATCACCAACTGTTTATGAACTACTTTAAATATTTCCTCCCCAACTCCTCCAAAATATTAATGAATGAGGTCAGGTTAGTTTGAACTATCACTACATTACTGTCTCCCAGCAATGTAACAGGGCCACAATGCTACATCTGTTGAACTTTCGCATTTCAGATTTACAGGAACTTTTACTGGGTAAGGAAATGCGGTATTTCAAACAACAATGAATGGTCTTTACAAGAAAATAAGTACAGATAGGATGAACCTTTAAAGGCTTCAGATGAGAGCATCTCCGTCTAACGTCAGCATTAATTGGATAGATGCAATACTTTTGTTTGTGTGTGTGGGTGTTTTTATATGTACATCGATTGCCGCAGCCTCAGGGATATTCATTTTGTCTTGTCTTCCTGATGCATTGATCCTACGTAGTTTCCTGCAAAGTTTCAACATGTACCTGCATTTATGTGTCTTGGTTCTAGTAGGAGGTATTGGGTTTGTGCATCGCCACAGGTATAAATTACAAACACAATGAATACTGTGAAGGAAATCTTTCTGAAATCAATATCCAGGTCGCAAAACAAGAAGTTTCCGGTATCAAGACATTGTTCTGTCCTTCATGAAATCTGAAATTAAAGTGAAGAAATCAGACACATTTGATGTTTAGGGAATAGTTCACACCAAAAAGCTAATTATTTACTCAACCGCATGTCGTTTCAAACCTGCATGCTGTTGTTAAGTAGAAACAGTGACCAAAGGCTGTCAAGCTAAACACACACACACACACACACACACACACAAAGTGTGTATCAAAGTGAGGACATTCCATAGGTGTAATGGTTTTTATACTGTACAAACTGTACATTCTCTCCCCCTACACAACTCTACCCCTAAACCTACCCATCACAGAAAACATTCTGCATATTTACATTTTAATAAAACATTGTTTAGAATGTTTTTAAAGCAATTTAAATATAAGGACTCATGAAATGTCCTCATATTACATGTTTACGTCGTAATACCAGTGTATTTCACAAGCCATTATACACATTTGTGTCCTCATAAATCACAAAAATGCGCACACAAACACACACACACACACACACACACACACAAAGGACTATAGACTATATACAGTATTATAGTCTGTCCCTCATACAAAACTATCATATAGTTTCAGACACTATACAATATAGTGCACGAGTTATGTGGATCACTTTTATGATATTTTTAATGGTAGTTTTAGTGTTGACATTTACTATAAGCTTGATTTATTGCAAGAGATGTGTGGTGATTCTTATATAATTTCAAATTGTTTGTGTTCCAGAGAAGAAACAACTGCATATGGGAATGATATGAGGGTAAATAAACAAAATAGAATGTGTCTGTGAAGTTTCAGCTCAAAATACCCGACAGATCGTTTATTAGCTTGTGAAATTTTCCCTTGTTTGGGTGCAACACTGTGTTTTTGTGTATCTCTTTAAATTCAAATGAGCTGCTGCTCCCGGCCCCCTTTCCAGAGGGCTGAGCTTTAACAGCTCGCGCTTTGGATACTCAACAACAACAAAGCTGGAGAATCTCACGCTGCCAAAACGCATGTTTGGAGAGCATGTTTGTTTATGATTCACGGGGATTATTTAAAAAGGGTGTATTTTTACAATAGGCTGGTTGTTTACACACACTGTGGACACACATCTGTGTTCAAACACATTATCAATGTGAATTTTGCATAAGAGGTCCTCTTTAAATTTTAAAGTTTACCTTCCCTTTAATACATAGCTACACTCTCGTTCAAAAGTTTGGGATCAATAGCATTTTTTAAAGAATTTTTTTATTTATTTATTTTTCAGCTAGGGCACATTTGTTATTTTGAGGGGAAAAAAACTGAAAAAAATGTATCACAGTTTCCATAAAAAATATTTAGTGAAAAATATGAACTGCTTTCAATATTGATAATCATAATAAATGTTTATTTAGCACCAAATCAGCATATTAGAATGATTACTGGATCATGTGACATTAAAGACTGGAGTAATTTGCATTTGCTTTGCATCAATAAATTACATTTTAAAATATGTTCAAATAGAAAACAGTTATCTTTAATTGTAATAATATTTCACAGTGTTACTGTTTGTACTGTATTTGATTAAATAAATGCAGCCTTGGTGAGCAAAAAGAGACTTCTTTTAAAAACATTTTTAAAAAATCTCACCGACGCTAAACTTTTGAACGATAGTGTATGGTATGTGAAGTGGGCAATTGATATATCATGATATAGACTGGGCAACTCAGCGCAATGTGATGGAAAAAGCAGCCAAGTGACAGGCAAAACGTCTTCATGTACATCAAGGTCAAAGTTATTTGAAGACAGAGAGTGACAGTTATCTACCTGTGAAACCTTCCGGACCGCTTCGCCGCTGATCACCAGACCCTGCGCAAATGTTCTGGCTGCAATAACCGTGCGTGTGATTTTGGTCTTGAGCTCTCTGGGAGTGTCTCCAAATGGCTTCAGCGTTTCTGACTGCTTGGCTACACACTCCAGATAGTCCTCTCCAATACTGTACTGAGGGTTTAAAGCTTTAAAGAGTCTTTCCAGCAGACGGGCCCAGAATTCGTTCAGCGCCTCCTCGAGATTGAGGTTGGACCCTCGGTAGTAGCGCCGAAGGTCTGAGTACAGATCCTGAAACACCTTAGTTATTTGGGAAAAGAGAGGCCCAAACCCACTCTGGAAGGAAGTCTGGAGTGATGCTTCAGAACGATTCAACAGCTCCAAGAAGTAATCTGGAAACACACACATAAGAACAACATTAGAGCAACATTAAAGCTTTTAGGGCTACACTCCTAAAACATTTAAAATATTATTTTGAATTAATGGAGAAGACAATAGGACCAATATTTTTATAGATAAAAAATAATGTTATATGACAGTATATATATCACATCAATATATTTACACAAATGTATATGTATATTTCAAAATATATTTGTGTGTTGTCCATTAACCCTTTACACCCTAATGGTATTTTCAGAGTTCTTTTTTCTGAGTGACACACAAAAAAGACTCATAAGACTCTATAGAATTTTTAATTTGGACATTCGTATCCTGAGAAACAGTAAATAAACAGCAAAAAAAAAATGGAAAAAATGAAAACAATTCATATATTTCTAATTTAAAAAGGAATTAAAAATGAAGAAAATATGGTAGCGAGTTCATTCTTTTTTGTGTGATGTTCCTCTATATGTGAGCTGTATCTGGCTCAAATTTTGTGGTGATCGGATAAAGTTTTCAAAAGTTACAGCATTTGGAACAAATTTTTAATTTTAATTTTTTTTTTATCTTATTTTTGACATGCACTGAAATAATGACTCATAACTCCAAATCTCTTACAAGGACAGTCAAAAGGTTGGTATCATTTGAAACATAATTTTTTACTTTTTTAAATAATAATAAAAAAAATACATTTATCTAACCATGTACTAATAATAAGTAAAATAAATTATATAATAATGCAGTATTGTCTATTTTTAAATGAAATATTTTACAAATGTAACGCACTTCATCTCATTTGATTATTTCCTTTTTATTGAGAATTTAACAGATACACCCAAAAGATAAGATTATTCATAACAAATTAACCAAATAACTGTCGGATTAATGGAGTAAAATATCTTTTACAACATTTCAGTCTCTTTAAAAATGTATTGTTTGATTCAATGTTACTTGCTATAACAATTTTACTTTTCAGAAATAAATGTTAACGGAAATAAAAGACTTAAACTTACTTTATTTCAGCTAGTTGACAAAGACTTTAGTTTAACTTAATGTACTAACAACAAAATTACTAAAACTTTAAGTAAAATTAAAATGTAAACAGAAAATATAAAAATAAAAACTACAGTAGTATCTCAATTCCTAAAGGTAACACTGACTTCAATTAAAAGCCCAAACAGCTCAAAATAGTAATGCATTATAAATCTGATTGGATGAGGCAATATTAAGACTGCAATGTCACAAACATATATAGCCTTTATCCATGAAATCATTCATCAGAATCATTTGTTAAGACACGCTGAAACACGTCTATAGGTAAAATTGCATCTTTAGTAAATAGTTAGTTAGTAAAACAGTCAGTAGTTTGTGTACCAATACAATAAGGAGGCATTGAGATAAATATGAAAGTGTTTTTCCACACACACACACACACACACACACACAAACACACTAACTCACACTAAATGTTCAGAGAGAAAGTCGATAAATATGAATTGTGTTATGTAACCCAGCGCTACCATAAGCTCACAATAACCCGGTCACACATCAATCAATCACACATTAACAAGAGAGAGTGTTAAAGTACAGAAACAAAGAAAGATGCTCTGCATCGGAAATCGAATGCTTCCCTACTATTTAGTATGAGAAAACAGTACGCCAAAAGAGTAGTATGTCCAAAAATAGTATTCGAAAAAACAGTTGGAGAAAAGTCCCGGGATGACCTACTGCTTCTGCTGAGATTCTGAAGTCAAGTCAAGTCAAGTCATCTTTATTTATATAGCGCTTTTTACAATGCAAATTGTGGCAAAGCAGCTTTACATTAATAATTGGCAAATACTTTTTTGCTGCACAGCAGCTCCCAAAGAAAATGGTGTCATTGTCCAGCTTATTCTATATATTATTGATTCATTCCGTTGCAAAGATCAATAGTTATTAGTCTAGTTAATTTATGTAAATCAGCACTGGAGAAAACAGTGATGTAATCGTCCGGCTCAGCTCGCCAATGCAGGCATACTAAAAACACTGCTGAATATTAAGCAAGTGTCCCCAACTTAAGCAAGCCAAAGGCAACAGCGGCAAGGAACCAAAACTCCAACAAAATGGAGAAAAAAACCTTGGGACAGACCAAGCTTAGTCGAGGGCCAGTTCTCCTCTAGCCAACAGTGAACACTTGTCCGACACTCAGGCAGAGTTACAGGTCATTAAACCGATTTGGAATCGCAACAGTCAAAATATTTAATCCAGTTCCATCTAGTTTAAGATCTTTTAATCACGCCTCGATGGACATTCGATGGACACTTCACTATCCCACGAGGGAGAGAATTTATGAATGGCAGTGAAGCGACGCAACTGACGCTGGTAGGTCACGTGACAATAACAGCATGGCGGATAGAGTACGTCCGAATTTCATTCATGCTACCCATATTCATACTATATACAGTGAGGAAAATAAGTATTTGAACACCCTGCTATTTTGCAGGTTCTCCCATTTAGAAATCATGGAGGGGTCTGAAATTGTCATCGTAGGTGCATGTCCACTGTGAGAGACATAATCTAAAAAAAAAAAATCCAGAAATCACAATGTATGATTGTTTAACTATTTAAATTGTGTTCAGGGTGTTCAAATACTTATTTTCCTCACTGTAGGTCATGCTTTTTAATGCTGGGGGAGTAAATTCAAATGTAGGACCTATACAGGCAGTATGCGATTTCGGACACAGCGATTCGTCATTTTTACATAGGTTACGGAGCCTCGGACATGCATGGAAAAAATATTAGGCTAAATTGCGCTGATGATTTATAAATCGAGGGAACGAAATAGTAAATTGTGTGCACGATTCATTTTTTTTTTTTTGCGTGTGTCATGTGCGTTGCTCTGTAATAAGCTTTTGGATTTAAAAAAAAAGAGTAAAAAAGATAAAAGTTTATGATACTTACACGTTTTTTCATTTTTTAATGAATTTTCATGCCTAAGTACAATCGCCCAAAGTCAAAAACTAAAGGCAGGCAATAAATTAACTTCATCGTGGTTCCATTACTTCAACATCACCTCCACTACGTTTCCAACTCTTTCAGTTTTTATCTAAAAAACATTTTCCATGAAAGTTTGAATTAGAATAATTTGTAAGATCGCGATTAGCGCAACATGTCTGTTTTGAGAACTTTCTTTTCCTCACTCTAAAACAGCATTCGGAGGCGAAAAAATACTACGTTACGGCAATTTTAAGATGTGCGTGTGTCTTGTGTACTTAAAGCCTATCAATCAACAATAGAGCGCCACCCTCAGGTTGAACAACACAAGGACATTAGGCCTTTGTCATCTGCATGTGTTCAGCGATTAGAATATAAAGTTTACAAAATGTTTGCCATAAACTAGTGAAACCATAATCTACCTACATTTATGTTCAGGAGCCACAAATACAAATGAATTAATTCAGCCATGCTTATCTGTACCTTTATAACACACACACACACACACACAAGATGCACAACAATTCATAATGATGAACCCAAACGAGGTCAAAATTAATCTTTCTAAATCCTAAACTATTTTTACTCCTGCATCTTATGTGTGTGTGCTCAAAGATCTTCCCCACATTGCACCAATGGGATTATGTCTGTACAAATACTTTCATGATGAAATACAGAGCAGTGTGCTGTAAATAAGACCTTTTTGTGCCCTACATCAGATTAAGTTCACATTAATCATATAAAATAGCCAAACAAATGCAATATAAAGGATAATGAACACAGTTTTCATGAAGCATTTCACAACATCCATATTAAACAGATCATTGACCATTTGATTTTTCCAGCTGTGCTTTTTTGTTGAAATGACTCAATAAAGCCCATCAAATTCCCATCCCCCTGCACGGTGACGATCCCACATTCATTATCTCTCTTCACACTTCAATGGACAACTTTTCTCACCTTTCATATTTTCAAATAAAAACCTCTCCAAAGTGTGTTACCACTGATCCAGGTGAGTCTATCTCCACTCCGAACACAGGTTTTTAGGGTCTGATTAACAACAAGACAGCCTGCAGGACAGAAATCTTACAGCCCTTGCAAATTTGTTCGTTCTTCATTATGAAGGCATAACAATAGTTTTGATCTCAAACTAATTTGAGTAAAAAACTAAAAAACAACAACAACTAATAAACTGAAAAAAGTTAATAAACTAAAGTTACATGTACAAATATGACACATCAATGTTGATTATTTTAATGGATTTTCAATGTTGGCATCAAAGTAAAATTTAAATATATTAATGTGATATTTGATCTTAATTAAATATTAAATTAATATAAAAATGTTAAAATGCAGCACCTTAATTTTATACTATATATACTAAGATTATATATAAAGTATGTATATATATATATATATATATATATATATATATATATATATATATATATATATATATATATACTGTACATACATATACATACACCATATATATCCAAACCGGGTATATACATACACACACACACACACACACATATAATATATATATACCGTAAATCATTGATTATTTCAGTTAAATGTCAAGGCAACATTTCTCATTTTCATTTAATTTGTTTGGCTAAAATAACTAAAAATTCGAAATTAATAAAAACTATACAGACGTTTTAAAAGAAAAAATTAAAAAAAATCACAAAAACACAACAAAATTACTAAAACTTACTTAAATAATTACTAAAACTCTAAAATTAAGCTCTAAAATGTGTTCCACAGAAAAAACATGAGGGTGAGTAAACGATGGCAGAATTTCCATTTCAAGGTGAATTATCCCTTTAAGCGTCTGTTTATTTTGGGGGGTCAATGTGTGAGGTGAAGAAACATCCTGACTTTGAATAAAGAAGGCCATGAAAGGTAGATACCCAGTTCTTTATATTCCTGTCACACTCATCTGACCCTCCACCCCCTCACTACACTCTCTCGTTCTCCCTCTCCTCCATCTATCTCTCTGACAGGCGTGCGGGCGTAATGATATCAGTGGCATCGTAACAGAACACGTCGGGCTGTTAATTTGCAGCCGAGGCCGTGATGGAGAGACAAGCAGCTGGGGACCACAGAGTGATGGAATGAGAGGAGAGAGAGAAGGGAAGGGATGAAAGGAAGAGAGGGATTTGAATGTGATTACATGTAATTGTATTTGTGCATTCTGACAAAGTGCTGAATGACTGAATTGAAGGAGTACCATCCCTCCCTCATTTTATTCAATATTTTAAATTAATGCACACACAGAGACATTTGAAGCTGTATTGTTGAGGACCTTTCATAGAAACAATATTTTCCATACAAAGATTATGATATTAAGAGCACATGCTCATCAATTGCTGTACATCAGTCCACTATATACATATATATATACAGCTCTGGAAAAAATTAAGAGACCACTGCATATTTTTTGTTATTTTGACCAGTTGTTGCTTTTGGCAAATAAATGCTCGAAATTACAATATTTTTATTTGGAATTTGGGAAAAATGTCAGTAGTTTATAGAATAAAACAAAAATGTTAATTTTACCCAAAACACATATCTATAAATAGTAAACCCAGAGAAACTGATAATTTTGCAGTGGTCTCTTAATTTTTTCCAGAGCTGTATATATATATATAAAAAAGCATTCAATGTCATAGTTATGTTGTCAATTAGTAAGTCATGAAGTACGACTAAATTATGTAAATGATAGCTGGGAAGGATTTGCATGCATGCAGGATCAGTGTCCATATGTTTTATTTACGTGTTAGTATTGTGCATTTTTAGTTTTTGTAACCTTAACCTAAAATATCACTTCATTTTGTCTTTGTGTTACTTTCTATATTTTTTATGTCTGCTTTGG
Source organism: Zacco platypus (assembly GCA_038088235.1). Classification (NCBI taxonomy): domain Eukaryota; kingdom Metazoa; phylum Chordata; class Actinopteri; order Cypriniformes; family Xenocyprididae; genus Zacco; species Zacco platypus. The sequence goes on from CM076080.1 coordinate 5,496,730, forward strand.
CTCATACTAACTGTACTGTATTAACAAAAACTAGTTTGGGAGTGTTATTTAATAGCTTACCTCTATTCATCAGTGTTAGTGGTATTCTATGTTAAGTAAAGTTGGATTGTACTTATGTATGTGTCAACCATTTTTGAGAAATAAACTTGCTTGGTTCAAATTGCTAACAATTTGGAGTGTGGCTCAATGACCATGGGAAAATGTGAGTCCCATGTCCAAACCGGTTTTCCCAATTTATGAGCTTTTTGAATAGAGAGGACCACTTTAAATGTCAGTTTTCTGCATAGTTGATAAGACAGTTTTACAAAATTTGGGGACTTTTCATTGCCTTCTATTGTGTTTATATTAAGATAATGATGCTGTCTATCCGTTAACCCCAAATTTAACCCTCATAACATTAAGAATTTAATATATTTATTGTTTATAAGTTTTCCTCTTAAGGATCGTATTTTAAATAATACATTTTATTATTGTTATGAAGGAATCTGATCCAAAAAAACAACAGCTAATCAGTAATGTTTAGGTGAGCATTAATATGGTTAAATAGTAAACAAGGACAAACACAAAGTTGTACAGCAGACCATAGACTTCTATTTTGCTTAAATTTAAAGAGAATTAAAAAAAACATTACATTAATCTTAAACCCCGATACATTAGTTGCCCCAGTTTTAAAAGGTTTTATGCATTTGTGACGACATGTTTTTAAATACACTGCAGAGGACTATATTCTGTAAAGCTAAATTGATTTCAATATCTTCAACCAATTAGGTTACTGTGTGTGTGTGTGTATTTGTGTGGGCGGTTATTCCCTACATTATGGGGACCAATTGTCCCCACAGGTATAGTAATACTAGTAAATTTTGATCTTGTGGGAACATTTTTTTGGTCCCCATGAGGAAACAAGCTTATAAATCATACAGAATTATCTTTTTTGAAAATCTAAGATAGCTGAACATTTTCTGTGATGGGTAGGTTTAGGGGTAGGGGTAGTGTAGGGGGACAGAATATACAGTTTGTACAGTATAAAAACCATTACGCCTATGGAATGTCCTCATAAAAAATGAAAAAACAACATGTGTGTGTGGTTATGTGTGTGTGTGTGTGTGTGTGTGTGTGTGTGTGTGTGTGGGCGTGTGGGCGTGTGGGCGCGTGTGTGCGCGCGTTTTTGGGATTTATGAGGACACAAATTTGTATAATGACAAGGGTAATACACTGGTATTACGACATAAACATGAAATATGAGGACATTTCACGAGTCCTCATTTTTTAAACATTTTTTTATTAAAAATGTAAAAATGCAGAATGTTTTCTGTGATGGGTAGGTTTAGGAGAGAATATACTGTTTGTACAGTATAAAAACCATTAAGCCTATGGAATGTCCTCACTAAGATAGCAAAACAAACCTGTGTGTGTGTGTGTGTGTGTGTGTGTGTGTGTGTGTGTGTGTGTGTGTGTGTTTTAACTGATTATTGTATTCATATGGTTTAGAAAACATACACACAACACTTTGCCCACCACTGGCATTTGAATATGAATAGAGTAGAAGCAAAACAACAACAACAAAAATGATTCAATAAAATGGAATAGAACGAATCAAACTGGACTACAATTAAGCAATCAGAACAGAACATTAGAACAGAATAGATGTGAAAGATCAATTTAAAATGAATTGAAATTTTCAGAAATGTATCCCTTACACAACAACACAATTATGCACAAACACACACACAAACACACTTCTTCCACTTATCCCGTGAAAGGCTGCAGACACATAAGCTGAAGAGGTCTGATTGGGGCTTGAACCCACAAACTGCCGAGAAGAGCGGCAGCAGAAAGGTCACGTTCTTCACCTGCAGGTCTGTCGACACCCAGTATCAGAGATCATGCATTTGGAAAGTACATGAATTTCAGGAGCTTTATGGTCACAAATGAGCTCTTTAAAGCCTCCTTCAGACGAGCTCGTAAACTCTGCAGCTCATGTCTGAAGGGTCTTAAATCAGACAGTACACCAGCTGTGGCCTGAATATCCTCCTGATAACATGCATGTCAACTGCATAGGTCTCCACAGGTGCACACACAGGTGTACCTACATGTCAATGGAGCCTATGGTACTATACACTAACGTTCAAAAGTTTGTCGTCATTTCTTCATTCAACGCAGAAGATATTGATTACAACTTCAGTGCCATCAGACCGAACCATCAAGAATTTCTCCTGAGACGTATCCGGACTCTCCTCAACAGCTAAGGCATTTGCAAGTATCATACAACTGAACACTAAACTGCGATTCAGTAATAAGTTGTGAAACTCTTTGTTAACAAAGGTGCTTTATAGCGAGAAACTGATGGTTCTTCCAGCTAGCTCGATGAAGCTAAGGTTCAATTCATTTCCACTCTCTCATTCAATATGTATGCGTGATTTGTATGTCTGTGTGTGTTTAGTTTAGTTACGTATCCGTGATTTAGTTAAAACTTTGCGAGTTGATTCTGATCTGCTTCAAATCAAAGTCAAAGATAATGATTACGATCACAGCTACATGCTAAGAAAGCGTTATTTTTCTGTGGCCACAGAAAATATAATTTCTGAAGAGTTGATAGACAAAAAAAGAGTGTTCGCTGGCCAAACAAATTAATTGTAATATTAATTCAGCTACATCAAGTTAATTTGATTAACTGATTCAAATATTTATAATTAATTATAACGGGTTTTCATTTTTCCCTTTTTAGCTAATTTGCTACAAAACGCTGTTCTTTTGAACTTTCTACTCATCAAAGAATCAAGAAAAAAAATTCCACAAAAAATATTAAGCAATGGTTGTTAACATTGATAACATGAAGAAATGTTTCTTAAGCATCAAATCCACATATGTATGTGTATGCGTAAGAGACTTCGTTCAGAAACACAAAAAAATACCAATTTTGAATGGTAGTGTACAGAGATTCATTAAACTAATAAAAAAGGTATTTTGAATCACTATTAATTTATTTTTTTGCTTTTCTATATCTCCAATCAATATGACTGTTTAAGGTTTGCACCCAAACATATATACTTTGGCCAGCTACAATTTTGAGTATAAGAAGAGAGAAACAGAATCATAACATAAAAGCTGGCGGTCACTGTTCCTCATAAAACGGGTGTGTGAGAGCGAGATATAGAGACATAGAGAGAAATGTCTCTGGGATCATAGGTCTGTGTCACCGCAGGTCTGCCACGGTATGATTTGCACGTCGACATGAAACGACCAATAAGGACGTGCGACAGAGCAGCTGTCC